>BDSI01000428.1:0-26992 GCA_003117195.1 Eudorina sp. 2006-703-Eu-15
CGGGCTCCTTGCTTCGGCCGGTGCGTTGTTCCCCCTCCTTCGCGGCTTTCGCCTTCCCTGCCCCCGTCCTGCTGTTTCTCCCTCCCCCCCCTTTGTGGGCTCTCGGTTCGCGCGCCGTTTGGCCCTTCCCTCGCCTCTCGGTTCCTCCCGCCTCGCCCGTTCTGCTTCCCCCCCCTGGCCCCCTTGGCGCTCCCCTTGCCTGCGCCGGTTCCCTTCCGCCCCGCCCCGTCTTCCCTCTTTCCCGTTTGCGCCTCGGTGCCGGCTGTTTCCTCCCCCGCCCCTCTCCTCCTTCGCTTTCCCCGCTCCCCCTGCTCCCGCTCCCGCTCTCCTGGGGGCCCCTTCGGCGGGCCCCCGCTCCTCGCTGGTTCGCTTCGTCTTTCGCCCTCTCCCCCCGTCTGCCCCGCGCTTTGCCCGTCCGCCCCTCTCCGCGCCTCCCCCGCGTTTCCTCTGGCTTCCCCCTGCTCCGGCCTCGTTCCCCCTCTTTCGGGTCCCCCCCGGTCTGCTCGCCCTCCCCCTTTCGCCGCCGCCCCCTGGTCGGTCGCTGGTGCCGGCCCCCGGCCCTCCCCCCCGTCCGGTTCCTTGCGCTTCCGGGTTTTCCCCCCGCCCCCTCGCCTCCCTGTTCGCCTCCTTGGTCCGTGTTTCCCGCCGGGCCGCTTCCCGCTTTTCTGCCCGCGTCTTTCGGCTGCCGCTCCCGCCGGCCCCCGCCCCCTTTCCGCCTTGGTCCCCTCGGCGGCCTCGGCCGGCTTCCCTGGGTGGCTCCGCCTTTTCTCCCGCCCCGTCCCCCCCCTCTGCCCCGCCCCCGCCCCTTCCCTGGGCCGTTCGGCCCCCTTCCGCCTGGGCGCCCCCCCCCGCGCTCCTCGCTTCCCTCTCCCCCTTTCCCGCCCTTTTCCCTCTCTTTTCCCGTTCTTTTCCTCTTTCCCTCCCGGTCCTTGTTCGCTCTCGGTCTCTCCGCCGTCTTTCGCCTTCGCCGGGCTTTCCCTCCCCCTTCGGGCTGCCTTCCCCCCCCCCCCGCCTCGTGCCCGCCCCTCGTGCGCGGCCTCGGCCGGCCCCGCCGGGGTTCTCCCCCTCTCTGCCGCGGCCTTCGCTCCGCCTTGCGCTCCGCCCGTCCCTGCGGGCGCTTCTCTCGCCTCCCCTTCTCCCCCGGGCGCTTTTCCCGTTGGGCTCTTCCCGGTTCGCTCGCCGTTCCTCGGGGCCTCCTTGTTCGTTTCTTTTCCCCCGCTTCCTGCTCTGCTTCCGTTCCGCGGGTCCTCTTGCCTGCGCTCCGGTCGCGGCCCTCCCTTGGGTTGTCCCTGCCCCGTCCGCTCCTCCTGCTTTGTGCCCCCCGCCGTCCCCCGCCGCCCTCTCCTCCCGCCCTCTCGCCCCCCGTTGCCTCCCCGTCGCGGCCCGCTTCCCGGTCCCTGGTTTGCCCTCTGCCCTTCCGCCCCCGGTTTCCTTCTTCCTCGGCCCCCGCGCCGGCCCGCTCCCTCCCGCCCCTCCCTCTTCTTCTTCTCCTCCCTCTGCGTCTCTCTGCGTCTTCCCCCGCCGCTGCGGCCGCCCTGCTCTTGGCCGCCGCCTCGCGCGCCCTTTGCGTTCCCCGCTTCGCTGCTTCCCGTCTTTCTGCCCTTCCCCCTCCGTCTCGCCTTTCGCTGCGTTCTTCCTCGCTCTGCGCGCCCCGCTCTCCGTTGTTGCGCGTTGTCTTGGTTGGTGCGCGTCCGCTCTCCGCTGCGCCCTCGCCTTTCCTTTCGGTTCGGTTTGGTGTTGGTTGGTTCGTCTCCGCGCCCGCCGCCCCTCCTCCCCTGGGCCTCCTCCTTCTTCCCTCCTTCCTCTGCGGTCCCCGCGCGCGGCGCCTGCGCCCTGCCCCCGCCCTTCCGCCCTGTCCCTCTCCCCCTCTGGCCCTCTCTCCCTCCCTCCCGCTGGCCCCCTGGCTCGTTCCCGGTGTGTGGCTTTGCTTCGCTTCCCTGCTCCTTCCGCCGGTTCCCCTCCGGCCCCCTTGTTCCGCCTTCTCCTTCCTCTCGGTGGGCGGGTTTCCTGCCCTTCTCCCTCCCGCCCCGGTTGCCCCCGTCCCGCTCCCTCCGCCCCTTCCCCCGCCCCCCCCCTCGGTCGGCGCGCCGGGCGGTGTGTCCCCGGGCCGGGCCGTCCTCCCCGCGCGCTGCTGCCTCGCGCTTCCTCGGCCTTCCTCGTTGCCGCCTCCTCCTTGCCCTCCTCTCTCCCCCTCCCGCCGCGGTTTCCCCGCTTCCCCGGGCCTCTCGCCCCGGCTCGGCTCGTTGGTCGCGTCCGTGTCGCGCGCGTGCGGCCCCGCCCCTCTCCGGGCCTCCCCGCCCTGTTCTCGCCTCCTCCTTCCCTTGGCTCCCCGCCCCTCGTCCCTCTCCGCCGTCTGCGCCCCGCCGGTGCGCTGCTGCCTCTTTCGCCGGCTGCGGTCTCGTTCGTTCCCGGCCTCCCCCTGCCCCGGCCCCCCCCCCTCCGCCCGGCCCTGCCCCCCCCCCCGCCTCCCGCCCGCGCTCTCCCTCTGTCCCTCCTTCCCGTGTCTGGCCCTGGTCCGTTTCCCCGTGTTGCGTCCCCTTCCGCCGCCGGCTCCCCCGCCTGGTGGTGCCCTTCCGTCCCTTCCTTTCCGTTTCCGCCTTGCGCCCCTCCTCCCCCCGGCCCCCCCCCCTTTGCTTTCTCCTCCGGTGCTGGCCGCGTCCTCCCCGCCCCTCTGCCCCTCTCGTCGGCCTCGTTTCTGGTTGCGCCTCCGCCGGTCTCTCCTCGTCTTCGCGCCCCCCCTTTCGTTCTTGCTCCCTGCCCGTCTCCTTGGCCCCTGCTTTCGCCGTTGTTCGTCTTCCGTCCCTCCCCGCCTTTCCCCTCTGCCCCCGGCCTCCGCCTGCCCCCGCCCCCCCCTCTTCCTCCTTCCTCCGGTCCCCCCGCCCCCCCGCTCGGCCCGCGTCCTCTCGTGTTCTTCCCTGCTCCTGTCTTCCGCGCGTCGGCCTGCTTTGCCCCCTCTCCTTTCCTCCCCGTCCCCTCGCCGCCTCCGCGTCCCGCCCCGTTCCGCCCCGGCGCCCGTCCCGGCCGGCCGGTGGCGCCGCGCCGTGCCCCCGCGCGGCCGCCCCCCCCCCCGCCCTCCCCCTCCGCGCTTTTTCCCTGCCCCCCCTTCCCTCTCCGCTCTTGGCGCTGGCCTTCCCGCGGCTGCTGGCCCCCCGCCTTGCCCTCCCCTGGCTCCTCGTTCCGGGCTTTCGCTTGTCCTCCTTCCCCTTCCCCGCCGCGCCGCGCCCGGTCTTGTTCTTTCTTGTCCTCCCTCCCGCGTGTCGGGCTTGGGTCCTTTGCGCGCCTGCTGCCTTCCTTGGCTGTGGTCCCCTCTCTCCGGCTCCCTCTCCGGCCTCGCCCCTCCTCCTCCGTCCCCCGTTCGCCCCCTGGTCGGCCTCTCTCCTCCCCTCGCCCGTTGCTCGGGCCGCCTTTGCCTGCCCCTCGTCGGCCCGCGCCCTCCGCTTCGTGCCGTTCTCCTGCTTCCCCGCCGTCGGGCCCCGCCCGGCTGGCCTTTTCTCTCCTCCTCCGCCCCTTCCGCGTCGGGTTGTGCGCCCGTCTTCGCTCTCGCCTTCCTCCGGTTACTCGCGCGTCGTCGGTCCCCTCCCCTCCCCTCTCCTGCTTTCCTGCGCCCTTCGCCGTTTCCCCGTCTCCGCCGTTTCTCCTTCGCCCTGCCTGGCTTCCTCTTTGCGCCCGCCTCTGCTCTCCTGGCTGGCTCCCCCGGTCTCTCCCTTCTCGCTTTGCTGCCCTTTGCGCCCTTGCTCCCCCCCTCCCGGCCTCCCCGGTCCTCCCCCGCGGCCCTCCTCTGTGCCCCCCGGCGCCCGGGCTTCCGCTCCCTCCGCCGGTGCTCCCTTGCTCTCGCTCCGCCCTCTGCGCGCTGCTGGCCGCCCCCTGCCCGGCCTCCCTCTCTCTCGCTCTCTCTCTTCCTTCGCCTGCCGCTCCCCTGTCTCTCTTGCCCCGCGGCCTCTCTGCTTGTTCTCCCCGCTCTGCCCCGGCGCCCCGCCCGCGCCTCCCCCCCCCCCCGGCCCGCTGTCCCCCCGTCTTCCGCCCCGTCCCGCTCTCCCCGCTGGCTGTTCCCCCGTTCCGCTTCGGCCTGTGGCTTTCCGCCGGCCGCGCTTCCCTGCTCGCCGGTCCGCCCGCCGTCCGCTCCCCCTCCTCCTGTCCCCCCTGTCCTCGCGCCTCCCCTTGGTTCCTCCGCCTTCCCATCGCCTCTCGGTCCCCGCTCGCTCCGCGTCTGTTGCCCTCTCGGCGTCCTCTCCGGCCTCCTGGCCCCCTCCCCGTCTCCCCGCCTCTCTCTCGCCCGCTCTCTCTTCCTCGGCCCCCGTTGGTCCCCTGCTTGGCCCCCCTTTGCCCGCTTTCTCTCCCCCTCGCGCCCGGCCTCCCCGCTTTCCCTCGCTGTCTCTCCCCACCTCCTGTGCCCTCTTCTCTCTCCTCTCTCTCTCCTCCCTCTCTCTCTCCTTCCCTGCTCCGTTGTTTTCCTTCCTTGGTCTGCCGTCCGCTGTTTGCTTTCTTCCTCTCTCTGCCTCGGGTGGGTTCCCCTTCCTCTCCGTCCCCGTCCCCCCTCTCCTGCCGGTGCTCCCGTCCGTGCGCCTTTTTCCTTTTCCCCCCCGTGGTCCGCCCGTGCCGTCCGCTTCCTCCCCCTCGCCGGCCCCCCCCCTCCCTCTCTCCTCCGTTGTCCGCTTGCGGTCCTCTCTGGCTCCCCCGCTCCGCCCCCTCGCCCTCTTCCCTCGTCTCCTCCCGCTTTTTCCTCCTGTTCCTTTTTCTCCTCTGTTCCCTGGCTCCGTCTGCCCCTCCGGTCTCCCCCCCTCTCCGTGCCCCCCGTGCCCCCGTCCGGGTCCGCGGGTCCCTCCCTCCCCTTTTTCCTCCTCTTCCCCCTGGTCCCGGCCTCCCTCGCTTTGCTCCCGTTTCGGCCTCCCTTTCCTCCCCCCCGTGGCGCTGGCCCCTCCGGGTGGTGGCCTCCGCCCCCGCCCCGCCCCCGCTCCTCCCTCCCTCCTCCGTTCTCCGCTTGCGCTCCTCTCTGGCTCCCCCGCTCCGCCCCCTCGCCCTCTTCCCTCGTCTCCTCCCGCTTTTTCCTCCTGTTCCCTTTTTCTCCTCTGTTCCCTGGCTCCGTCTGCCCCTCGGGTCTCCCCCCTCTCTGCCCCCGCCCCCCCGGCCTCCCGCCCGGGCCGGGTGGGTGGGCCCCCCTTCCTTCTCTCCTCCCCTCTCGCTCGCTCTGCTCCTCTCTGTGTCCTTTCTCTCTCCTCCTCTCGCCCTCTCCTTCCTTCTCTCTCCTTCGCTCTGCTTCCCCGTGTGTCCTTTCCCTTTCCTCCTCGCTCCCCCTCCCTCCTCTCCGTCTCTCCTTTTCCGTCGCCCCGCCCTCCCGGGTTGCCGCCCCTTCCCTTTTTCCCCTTCCGCGCCTCCGTCCTTCTCGGTCTCCGTCCTTCTCTCTCTCTCCTTCTCCTCCCTCCTCTTTCTCCCCTTCCCTGGCTCTTCTCTCGGTTGGCCCCGCCCTCCCGGGTTGCCGCCCCTTCCCTTTTTCCCCTTCCGCGCCTCCGTCCTTCTCGGTCTCCGTCCTTCTCTCTCTCTCCTTCTCCTCCCTCCTCTTCCCCCTTCCCTGGCTCTCTCTCGGTCCCCGCAGCCCTCCGTTCTCCCGGGCCCTTCCCTGGCTCTTCTCTCGGTTGGCCCCGCCCTCCCCGGGTTGCCGCCCCTATCCGTCCTTCTCGGTCTCCGTCGTCTCTCCCACTTCCTCTTCCTCTCTCTCTCTCTCTCTCCTCTTCTCCCTCTCCCAGAGCCCCCCCCCTCTCTCCCCCTTTCCTGGCTCCCTCTGCTTGCTTCTCCGTCTCTCTCTCTCCGTCCTTCTCCCTCTCCGTCCTTCGGCGCTGCCGGGTCCCCCTGCCGGGTCGGCCCCCTGGCGTGCGGTCCCCCCTCTCTCCGCTTTCTGGCTCCCTCTGCTTGCTTCTCCGTCTCTCTCTCTCCGTCCTTCTTCTCCGTCCTTCTCCCGTGCCGGGTCGGCCCCCTGGCGTGCGGCCCCCTCTCTCCGCGCCCTTTCCTGGGCTCCCTCTGCTTGCTTCTCCGGTCCGTCCTTGTCCCCCGTGCCGGGTCTCGTTCCCGCGCTCTGCTTCCCTGTCCCGTCCCGTCTCGGTCTCTCTGCTTCTCTCTCCCGTCCCCCTCTCTGCTCCTCTCTCTCTCTCTGTTCGTCTCTCCGGCCGTGGTTCCCCCCCCCCGCCTTCCCGTTCTGGCGTCCTTGTGGGCATTGTCCTCTCTGGGTTTTCTCCGCCTCTTTTCCTCCTTCTCCCTGGCCCCTCTTCTCCCCCGTGCCCCTGCGTCCCCCGCTTGCTTCTCCGCTTGCCGCGTTCGCTGTTTCTGCTCTTTTGCGCCCTCTCGGCGCTCCCTCGGCTCCCGTCTGCGGGCGTTCTGCGCGTTTTTTCGGTGCGGGGGCTGCGGTCGCCCCCCCCTGGCGTTGCCCGCTCCCCTTGTTTTGCGTCCCTGGCGGCCTCCCGTTCTCCCCCTCGCGTGCTGCCTTTCCCCGTTTGCCGCGGCTGCCACCCTGTGCTGGCTTGCCCCTCTTCCCTGCCTTGGTCCCTTTTGGTCCCTTCTCTGGGTTTCTCCCTTCTTTTCCTCCTTCTCCCTGGCCCCTCTTCTCCCCCGTGCCCCTGCGTCCCCGCTTGCTTCTCCGCTTGCCGCGTTCGCTGTTTCTGCTCTTTTGCGCCCTCTCGGCCCTCCTCGCCCCCTCTGCGCGCGTTCTGGTGTTTTCCGGCGCGGGGTTGCCTCGTCCGGCCCTGTCGTCCCCCTTTTTTGTCCCCTTCCCCCTGCGCCCGTCCTGGCTCCCCGTCCGTCTCGGGGGGCCTGTTCCTTCTCGTCCGGGGCCCCCCCCCTCTGCCTCTCTCTGCGCCCGCCCCCCGCTGCCTTCCGCCCCCTGCCGTGCCCCCCCTTCTCCTGTCCTTCTCTCTCTCTTTCTTCTCTCTCTCTTCTCTCTCCTCTTTCCCCGTCGTTGGTGCGCTCCCGCGCTTGCCCGCTTGTCTTGCCGGTCTCCGCTTGGTCTCTCCCGCTTTCCCCTGGGGTCCCCTCCGTGTCCCCCCGTGTTCCGCGTCCGCTCTCGCTTGCTCTCTCTCTTCTGGTCTCCGTTGGCTGGTTGCCCGGCGTCCTTCTCGTCCTCCTCTCGTGCCCCTCCGCTGCGCGCGCTTGTCCCTCTCTGCGCTGTGCCTGCTTCTGCCCCCCGTGGCTGCGCTCGGCCCGTGGGTCCCGTCGTCGGTTTCTCTTCCTGCTGTGCTTCCCGGCTCGCCTTGCCGCTCTGCCTGCGGCCCGCCCCCTGCCGCCTCGGCCCTTGGTCCCCTCCCGCTTTGCTCTCTTTCCGGTGCTGCCGCCTGGTGTTCCCTCGGGCCGTTTGGTTGTGCTTCGCTTTCGGGCGCCGGTTCCGCGCTGGGCGCCCCCTCCGCTCGGCCTCGTGGCCCGCGCTCCCTTGGTCGCTTCCTTCTCCTGCCTCTCTCTCTCTCTCTCTCTGTCTTCGGGCGTGTTCTGCCCTCCTCTCTCCGCGTGCTTCTCTCTCTCCCTGGTCGCCCCTTCTGCTTTGCTCTGCCTCCCTGTGCGCCTTTGTGTGCCCCTCGGCTTGCTCTTTTGCGTCCCTGGTCTGCCTTTCTTGTGTGTCTCCCGGGCTCCCCGGGCCTCCCTCTCTCCGGTCGCTCCCTGGTTGCTCCTGCCCGTCGTCCTCTGCTTGTCTCCCCGCTTCCGCCCTGCCTGTCTCCGTCTCCCCTGCTTCTCCTGTGCCCCTGCGCCTGGCTCCTTCCCTCCGTTCTCGTTTCTTTGCTGGTCCCTCCTCCTCGGCTCCCCGTCGTCCTTCTCGCGCTCCTCCGTGCGCCCCCCCCGCCTTCTGGCCGGGTCGTCTTTCTTCGCTCCCCGGCCCGCCGGGCTTTGCCCGCCCTGCGGTGCCTCCTGCTCCCTTCCCGCCTCGTCTGGCCTCGTGCCGCCGCTGTTTCCTTCCCCTTTCTGCCCTCTCCCCTTTCGCTGGTCGGCTCGCGGCCTCCCCTGGTGGTCCCGGGTGCCGGCGGCTTCGGGTTCGCTTCCGGCGCGGGCGCCTGCGCGCTGGCTCCCCCCTCCCCGGCCGGCCGCCGGCGCGCCCCTTCCCCCCTCCCGCCCCGGGGCGGTCGTGCCCCTCCCTCCCCCTCCCGGGCGCTTCGCGTCTGGTCCTTGGCCTGCGTCCCCTCTCCCTCCCTTCCCGCGGCTCCCTTGGCGGGCCCGTCTGGTGGCCCGCCGCCGCGGTCCTTCCCGCTCCCCTCGCGTCTCTTTCCGTTGTTGCCGTTCCCCCGCTCGTCGTTGGCTTTCGGGTGGGGTTGTGCGGTCCGCCTCTGGTGTGCCCTGCTCGGCTCCCCCTTCCTGCCGGGGCCGGGCTCCTGGGCTTCCCTGTTCGGGCCTCGGCGTCGGCGCGGTTCCTTTGCGTCCCTTCGCGTGTTCCCCGCCGGCCTCCGCTCTGCCTCCCTTCGCCTGGCCTCCCCCGCTCGGCCTCTGGCCTCTCTGTTGGTCTGTGGGCCCGGCGTCCTGCTTCCGCGGGGTCGTCGGGGCCTTCGTCTTCCGTTGTCCGCGGTGCCCTTCTTGGCTTTCCGGCCGCCGCCCCCCTGCGCCCGCCTTTGCCCCGGCTCCTTTCCTTGCTCCCGCCCGCCCGTTGGGGCTCGCCGCCGCTTCGCTCCCGTCGTCGTCTCCCCCTCCCCGCTGCCGCCTCGGGCTTGGCCGCTGTTCTTTTGCTGCCTCTGCCGCCCCTTCTGCGCCCTCCCCGTTTTTGGGTTCCGGGGGCGTCTGGTCGCCCGGCTGCCCCTTCCCGGCCTTGCCGGCCGGGCCCCCCCCGGCGTGGCGCCTGCGGCTTCCTTTGCCTCCCCCCGGGGCCCCTTCCCCGGTCCCGCCCCGGGCCGGCTTGCCCGCTTGCGCGCTCTTTCTTGCTTCTGTGGGTGGTGGTGCCTGGCCGTTCTTCGTTGGTGGTTGCCTTGTCCGGTTGCTTCCGGTCCCGCCCGCGCCCTCCGCCTGCTCCCTCGTCCGCCTCGCCCCTGCGGTGCGCCGCCTTCTTCGCGGGCCTCTTGGCGTTTCGCCCCTGGCCGTCTGCGGCGCTCCCCGGTCTGTGCTGCCCTTCGCTGTTCTGGGCCGCCCGCGCGCTCCCCTGCCGCGCCCCCCGCGCCTCTCCTTGGCCGCGCGGCCCGGGTCCTCTTGTCCCCCGCGTCGTGCTGGGGCTCGCTTCTTGCCCTTCTTCGTCTTCCCCGCGGCCTGCCTCGTCCGCGCGCGTCCTCCGCTCGCGTTGCTTCCGTCCCTGCCCTTTGTCCCCCCCGCCCGTCGCTCCTCCCGCTTGGGTGTGCTGGTGCCGTGTTCGGCTTGCTCTTGCCTGGGGCCCCCTGGTCTTGCTTGCGCCGTTCCTTCCCCCCTCCCCCTCGCGGCCGGCGCCGTCGTCCCCGGTTTCCGTCGGTGCCCCTGCGGCCGGCTCCTTGCCTCTCCTCCCCTCCCCCCCCCGTGCCCTCTCCCTGTTGGCCCTCTGGCTGTCTGTCTCTCTGTCCCGCTTGGGCTCTGTCCCTGTCGTCCGGCGTGTGCCTGTCTCCGTCGCCGCTCTCTGTGTCCGCCTCTTCCTTCTTTCCTCCTTCTTCTGCCCCTGGTCGTCGTGGCGTCGGTCTCTTCTCCTCCCCCCCCCCCCCCCCCTCCCCTCCCTTCCCTTCGCGGGCTCCGCTTCGCGCTGCCTCTCCCCCCCCCGCCCCCTCTCCCCCCGGCTCTCTTGGCTCTCCGCTCGCTGCCGCCCGCCGCGCCCTGCGCTCCGTCGTGTGCCTTGCCGCCCTCCGTGCCTCCTCGCCTCTTTGCCCGCCCCTTGCGCTCGCGGCTTCGGCCCGCGCCTGTCTGCCTCCGCGTCGGGTTCCTCCTCCTCTCTCCTCCTCTGTCTTCTCCTCCTCCTCTTCTGTGTCTGTCTGGCTCTGGCCGTCTCGGTTTGCCTCGTCCTCCGTCCCCCGGGTTGGCTGCCGTGCCGCTGTCCCCCCCTGGCCCGTTCCTCGGGCCTCTCCTGGGTCGGCCCCTTGTTTGCTCTCTTGCTTTCGTCGCTGGCTTCGGGTCCTGCGTTGGCCCCCCGCCGGCGTCTCTGCCTTGTCCGGTCCCCCCCCCTTCTTTCCTCGCCCTGCGCTCCGGCCCGCTTCCCCCGCTGCCCTTCCGCCTCTCCTTCCGCGGTGGCCCGCCCCTCCCCCGGCTTCCCCTCGTCCCGGCGCGCGCCCCGGGCCTCGCCCCCCTTGCCCCTCTCCCTTTGGCGCCTTGTCGTCTCGCGCCGCGCCCTCCTGGCCTGGCGGCGCTCCCGTCGGCTCGCCTGCCGCGTCCGCGCGGGTGCTCCCCCCGTCGGTTCCTGCCTCGTCCTCTCCCGCGGTGCTTTCCCCGCGTCGGGTTGTTTGGGCCTGCCGCCCTCCTTTGGCGGTCCCTCCCTTCTCCGGCTCCCTCCTGCTGCGCGCCCGCTCGCGCCCCGTCCCGTGCGGGCCCGCTGCCCCGCCCTTTGCCCCGCGCGTTCCCCGTGCTTGCCCTTGTTGCGCGGGCCGCGCTTCGCGCTTGTGGGTGCGCCCCGGCTTCCGTGGTCCTCCCGGCCCCTTGCCTGTGCTGGTGCTGGTCCGCGTGGGTTGCCTTGGCGGGCTCCCCGTCGGCTCCCCCCGGTCCTCCGGCCGCTGCCGCCGCGTTGCCCCGGCGTCCCGGTTGCTTTGTCCTTCGGGCTCTGCCTCCTCCCGCCTCTGGCCGCCCCGCGTTCCTCGGCCCGTCTTGCCCCCCGGCCCCCGGCGTCTCCCCTGTCTGCGCGTTGGCGGGTGGCCCCCCCGTCCGCGCCCGTCCCCTGCCTGGTGGGCTGGCCTGTGCCTGCCCCCTCGCCCGCCCCTGTTGCTTCTGCGCCCGGTTTGCGTGGCGCGCCTCCCTGTTGGGCCCCGCCGCTGGTGCCCTCTGCCTGCGCCGGGTGCCGCCGCGGCCCCTCTGGTGGCGGCTCGTCGCTGTGCTGCCGTGCCCCTCGCTTTTCCGCCTTGGGTCTCGGGGCGCCCGCCTCCTCGCCCCCTCTCGTCGCTGGTTCCCTCCGCCGTTTCCCCCCGGCTCGCTGGCGCTTGCTCCGTTTTCTCGGGTCCCGCGCCTGCTTCGCGGTTCGGGGGCTGCCCCTCCTTCCCCTCTTCTCCCCCTTTCCCTCGGTCCGCCGTGTCGGTTGCTTCCTTGCCCGGCGCCTTCCCTGTGCGCTCCCCGTGGGCCCTTTTTGGTCCGCCGCCCTGGCGCTGCGGGCTGCCCCGCTCGTCGCGTTCCGGTGCCCCCCTGCGCGCTCCCCTCGCTCCCCCCCGGGTGTTGCTTGCTCTCCCCCGCCGGCCGGTGGTCCTGGCCGTCGCCCTCCGCTCCGGCGTGTGTCCCCCTCCCCTGCCGCCTCCTTCGCCCCGCCCCTGGCTGGCGCTGCCGCGCGCGCCCTCTCCTCGGCCCTGGCTGCCCGTGCGCCGCGTCCCTGCGTCGGCGGGCGTGGGTGTCGCGCCTCCGCCTCTGGCGTGCGCCTGGTGCCTCGGCCTCTCGTGCCGCTCTTGGTGGTCGTCGCCCCTCTTCCCCTGCGCCCTTTGCCGCCTGCCGTGGCGCCCGGTTCCCTGTGCCCCGCCCTTGGCCCTGGGTTCGTCGCTCCTCCGCGCTGGGGTCCTCCTGTGTGCCGCGCGCGCTCCGCGCTGCCCCTCGCCCGGGCCCCGGGTTCCGCTTCCCTTCCTTGGCCCCGGCGGCTGGCGGTCCCGCCCGCGCGCCCGGCGCCCTCGGCCTCGGCCCTGGGCCGCGTTCTCTTTTCTTTTTCCCCCCCGCCGGCCCTGGCCTCGCCTCCTTCGGCGCTCGGGCTCCGCGGTTGGTCCCGCCCCGCCGTTCTCGCGGTGTCCGGCGCGCCGTTGCCGGTCCTTGCCCTCTGGGGCGCCTTTCCGCTCTTGCCCCGTCGTCCTCCTCCCCGCCTCCGGTCTCCCCGGTGCCCCGCCTCTCGTCGCTCGCCCCCTGTCGCTCCGGGCCGTCGGCCCCTGGCTCCGTCCCTTCGGGCCCCGGCTTGGCTCTGCGGGCTGGGCCTCGGGGTCTGCCGCTGTGCCGCTCGGGCCTGGCGGTGGTCTCCCCCGCTGGCCCCGGCTGGGCGGCCTGCTGCGTGTCCTGGGTGGCCGGCTGTCGCCGCTTCGGCGTTCCCTCGGCGCCGCCCCGCCCCCTCCGCCCTGGTCCGGCCCCGGGGCCTCCGCCTGTTTCCTTCCCCCCCGCCTTGTGCTGGTCCCCCCGGCTGTTGCCCCCTGTGCTTTCTGCCCCGTGCTCTGCCTGTCCCCGTGCCGCCCTTCCCCCCCGCGCGGGTCCCGGCGGCGTCCCTCTGCCTCTCTTCCGGTCGCCCCTGCCATCGTCCTCTCCTTCGTGCCGCGCCTGCCTGGCTTCCCGCGCTTCCCCCTGTCCCTCTCTCCTCTCTCGCGCCCCCCCCGCCCCGGGCCGGGCTTGGCCTCCCCGCGGGCCCGCCGCCCCTGTTGCGCTTGCCTCTCGTCCGCCTTTGTGCCTCCCTTCCGCGGTGTCGCCTCCGTGGGCGCTTCGGCGCCGGTGCCCTCCCCTCCTTTTCCGTTGTTTTCCTTCTTCCCTTCTTTGGCGGCGGCCTCTGTCCCTGCTTCTCGTTCTCCGGTGGCTTCTGCCCGCCGCTCCCGGTGGCCGCCCTTGTCCGGTGGGGCGTTTGGCTGGGGCGGCCCTCTGTTCCCCGCTCCCGCCGGTGTCCTCCGCTGCGCTCCCCGCGCCCCGCCCTCTCGTGTCGCCCCCCGGGTCCCCGCTCCTTTGCTTTTGCTTTTCCGTCCGCCTCCCCCCTGTGCCCGCCTGGCCTCTCGCTCCTTTCGCCTTTCGGCTTTGCCGCTCGCGGTGTCCGCCCCGTTCCCCCGGGCTCCTGGCTTGTGGCCGCCCCGCGTTCCTCGCGCCGTTGCTTTTTGCTCCTTCGCTGTCGGCTCTTCCTCTCCTTGTGCCGCCGCCTTCCCCCGCGTTGCTTGTTCCCCCCCTCCTCGGGCCCGTGCGCTGGGTTTCGCCCGTCGTGCGCCCGGTTCGTTTTCCCTCCTGTTGGCCGCGCTTCCGCCCTCGTCCTTCGCTCCGTCCGCGCGGCCCCGCCGCGTCCGCTCCTTGGTCCTGCCCTTGTCTGCCCCGCCCTGGGGCGCCGCTCCCTCTGTCGTCTCCTGCCTGCCCGCCTCTCCGTCCGCCGCCGTGCTCGGTGCGGCGTCCCTTTCCCCTGCTGTCCCCCGCCTCCGGCTCCCTCCGCCTGTGCGGCTGCTGGCGCCTCTCCGTTGGTTCCCCCGTCCGGTCCCCCTGGCCCCCCCGGGCGCCCCGCCTGCTCCTTCCCCTCGTCCTTGGGGTCCCTCCTCTGCCGCCGCCTTTGTTGCCCCTGCGTCTTGTCCGTGGTCGCGTGGCCTTGCTGCTCCGCTCCCTGCGCTTCCTCTCGTGTTGCTCCGCTTTGTCTCTGCTCTCCCCTTCGGCGCTCCCCCTCTCTCCTGGGGCCCCTTTCTCCCGGCCGTCGGGCCCCCGCCCTTCGTGGGGGGGCCTGGCTTCTCCGTGGTGTCCGGGTGGTGGGTGCTGGTGGCGGTCTCTCCCCGTCCCCCTCCGCCCTCTGGCCCGTTCGCCTCTGCCGGCCGCTTCGGTGGGTCTTCCGTCTCTTGTCGCCGCCCTTCTTCCTTCTTCCCTCCCGCCGGCTCCCGTCCTCCTCTCCGTGGCTCTGTCCCTCTCCCCCCCCCCCCCCGGCGGCGGCGGCCCCGCGCGCGCTTCCCCCTCGCCCGTCCTTCTTCTTTCTCCTTCTTGCTTCTCCTTCTCCGTGCCTTCCTCCCCTCCTCTCCTCCCCCTCCTCCTTCCCTGCCCGTCGCCTGGCGCCGCGTTCTTCTGTGTCCGGTCCTCCCTCCCCCGCCCCCCCCCCCTTCCCCCCTTCGCCCCGGCCCCCCCCGCCGGGCGTGTTCCCCTTCCTTTCCTGTCGCCCTGGGCCCCCGGCGGCGGGGTGCTCTCCCGC
This sequence comes from Eudorina sp. 2006-703-Eu-15, assembly GCA_003117195.1. Classification (NCBI taxonomy): domain Eukaryota; kingdom Viridiplantae; phylum Chlorophyta; class Chlorophyceae; order Chlamydomonadales; family Volvocaceae; genus Eudorina; species Eudorina sp. 2006-703-Eu-15. The sequence continues at coordinate 13,928 of BDSI01000428.1, forward strand.
TGGGCGCTCCTCTCCCCTCTTCGCCCCCCGCAGCTGCTCTCCGTGGCTCGTCGCCGCCCGGCCCCTCTCCCCTTCCCTCCTCCGTTGCCCCCCCGTCCGTCTGCCGCGGCTTTCCCCCCTGCCGCGTGCCTTCTCCTGCTTGGCGCCCGTTTTGGCGCCTGTGGCCCTGCCGGGGGCCCCCCCGCTCTGCTCGCCGCCTCCGCCCCGGCGGCTGTCTCCTTCGTCGGGTGCCCTCCTTGGGCCAGTGCCTCCGCCCCTCGCCCGTCTTCTGCCTTCGCGGCGTTCCGTCCTTCGCCTCCCGCTGTTCGCTTCGCCCCCTTGTCTTTTCCGCCCCGGGCCTTCCCCTTCTCTGCCTCGGCGGTTCCTCTCGTCCTGCCCGCCTTCCTCTGGCGGCCTCGGTCCCCCCGTCGGGTCCCCTCCCCTGTCTCCCGCCGGTCTCCCCCCCGCTCCCGTTCCCTCTTCGTGGTGCCCCCTCCCCCGCTTGGTGCCTGCTGCTTCCCCCTGCTCGGCCGCGCCGCCCTCGCCGGCTCCCCCCGCCCCGTCGCTCTGCCCGCTTGCTGCCCCCCGCCCGTTCTCCCTGTGGTCCCTTTTCTGCCCCTCTCGCTTCCCCTCCCGCCCGGCTCCCGGCTCGCTCGGCCCTGCTTTCCCCGTTTGTCTTCGTCCTGCCCCTCCCCTCCCCTGCGCTTTTCCCCTTTTGTTCTCCCCGCGCTTTCTGTTCTCGTTGCGCTCCTCTTCGGCCCCCTGCGTTCTCTTTTCCCCGCTGTGCCGCCCCCGCCCCCTCCCCCCCTGCCCCTGTCTTCCCCCTGGCTCGGCGTGCCTCCGCCCCCTTCGCCCTCGCCGCCGGGCCCGCGTCCCGCCTCCCCCTCCTGGCCTCCGTCCCCCCCGTTCCCCGTCGTGGTCTTTCCCCGTCGCCGCCGCTCCCCCTTCTTCTCACCCCTCTTCCGTTCTTTCCCCCCGTCGGCCTCGCGTCCCGCTCCCCCGGGTCTTCTTTCCCCGCTGTTTCTTCCCCGCCCGTTCCCTTGGCTGTGGTTTCGCTCGCTCGTCGCTCGGGCCCGTGGGCCTCTCGTTCCTCCCTTCCTGCGCGTCCCTCCTTCGCTGCCGCGGCCTTTGGCTCCCTTCCGCGCGTCCTCGTTCCTCCCGCCGTTTCCCCCGCGCTTGGTTGCCTTTCTTCCCTTTGCCCTTCCGCGACCCTGGGCCGCCCTCCCTTGTGTCCCCCTCCTTTGGCCCCTCCCCCTGCTTTGTTTTCCTTCCCCGTCGGCTTCCCCTTGTCCGTCCCCGTTCTGCGTTGGCTGTTCGTCGCCTCGGGCCCGCCGCCGCTTCTCCCGCCGTCCCCCCGGCCCGCCGCCGTCCGCCCCGCCGTTTCCGCTGGGTCGCCCCCCGCCGTCCCGCGCTTCCCCGCTGCCGCCCCCTCGGCCCCGCCCTCCGCGCCCCTCCTTTTCCCGCCGTTCCGGCTCCCTTTTGCCGCCTTCCCTTCTCTCCCTTGTTCTCTCGCCTCGCGGCTGTTCCCCTTGGCGCCCTGCTGCGGTTCTGCGTCCGCCTTGGCCCGCTCGGCCCTGCTCCCCCCGCTTTTCCCGGCCGCGTCCCCGGCGCGCCGGCCCCCGCGCGCCCTGCGGTGCTTTCCCCCCCTCTGCGCCCTCTCTCCGCCTGCTTCGCTTCCCGGGCCTTCGGGTTGTTCCCCCGCCCCGCGCCCTCTTCCCCGGGCCGCTGCCGCTGTCTCCGGGCTCGCTTGCGTTCCCGCCCGCCGCCTTGTCCCCGTCCGGGCCTCTTCCCCCTTTTCCCTTTCGCTGGGCCGCGCGGCTCGCGCTCTTCCCCCGGCTTCCCCCCTCTCTTCGGCTCGCCTCCCCCCTGTCCCCTTGCTGTTCCCCTGGCCCCTTTCTCCCCTTCCGTCTTCCCCGTTCTCCTTTGCCTCTTTGCTCCTCCCCCCCCGCTCTGCCCTCGCTGCCGCTTCCCCCCGGCTCCCGCCCGAGGCTTCGTCTCGCCCCCACGCCCTCCTCCTCCTGGCCGCGTCGCCCTTGCCTCCCTGGCCGCGTCTCGGTCGCGCGCGCTTCCGCGCCCTCCCTTTTCGGGGCTCCTTGCTTCGCCGGTGCGTTGTTCCCCCCTCCTTCGCGGCTTTCGCCTTCCCTGCCCCCCGTCCTGCTGTTTCTCTCCCTCCCCCCCTTTGTGGGCTCTCGGTTCGCGCGCCGTTTGGCCCCTTCCCTCGCCTCTCGTTCCTCCCGCCTCGCCCGTTCTGCTTCCCCCCCTGGCCCCCTTGGCGCTCCCCTTGCTGCGCCGGTTCCCTTCCGCCCCGCCCACGTCTTCCCTCTTTCCCGTTTGCGCCTCGGTGCCGGCTGTTTCCTCCCCCGCCCCTCTCCTCCTTCGCTTTCCCCGCTCCCCCTGCTCCCGCTCCCGCTCTCCTGGGGGCCCCTTCGGCGGGCCCCGCTCCTCGCTGGTTCGCTTCGTCTTTCGCCCCTCTCCCCCCGTCTGCCCGCGCTTTGCCCGTCCGCCCCTCTCCGCGCCTCCCCCGCGTTTCCTCTGGCTTCCCCCTGCTCCGGCCTCGTTCCCCCTCTTTCGGTCCCCCCGGTCTGCTCGCCCTCCCCCCTTTCGCCGACGCCCCCTGGTCGGTCGCTGGTGGCCGGCCCCGGCCCTCCCCCCCGTCCGGTTCCTTGCGCTTCCGGGTTTTCCCCCCGCGCCCCTCGCCTCCCTGTTCGCCTCCTTGGTCCGTGTTTCCCGCCGGGCCGCTTCCCGCTTTTCTGCCGCGTCTTTCGGCTGCCGCTCCCGCCGGCCCCCGCCCCTTTCCGCCTTGGTCCCCTCGGCGGCCTCGCCGCTTCCCTGGGTGGCTCCGCCTTTTCTCCCGCCCCGTCCCCCCCCTCTGCCCCGCCGCCCCGCCCCTTCCCTGGGCCGTTCGGCCCCCTTCCGCCTGGCGCCCCCCCCGCGCTCCTCGCTTCCCTCTCCCCCCTTTCCCGCCCTTTTCCCTCTCTTTTCCCCGTTCTTTTCCTCTTTCCCTCCCGGTCCTTGTTCGCTCTCGGTCTCTCCGCCGTCTTTCGCCTTCGCCGGGCTTTCCCTCCCCCTTCGGGCTGCCTTCCCCCCCCCCCGCCTCGTGGCCCGCCCCTCGTGCGCGGCCTCGGCCGGCCCCGCCGGGGTTCTCCCCCTCTCTGCCGCGGCCTTCGCTCCGCCTTGCGCTCCGCCCGTCCCTGCGGGCGCTTCTCTCGCCTCCCCTTCTCCCCCGGGCGCTTTTCCCGTTGGGCTCTTCCCGGTTCGCTCGCCGTTCCTCGGGGCCTCCTTGTTCGTTTCTTTTCCCCCGCTTCCTGCTCTGCTTCCGTTCCGCGGGTCCTCTTGCCTGCGCTCCGGTCGCGGCCCTCCCTTGGGTTGTCCCTGCCCCGTCCGCTCCTCCTGCTTTGTGCCCCCCGCCGTCCCCGCCGCCCTCTCCTCCCGCCCTCTCGCCCCCCGTTGCCTCCCCCGTCGCGGCCCGCTTCCCGGTCCCTGGTTTGCCCTCTGCCCTTCCGCCCCCCCGGTTTCCTTCTTCCTCGGCCCCCGCGCCGGCCCGCTCCCTCCCGCCCCTCCCTCTTCTTCTTCTCCTCCCTCTGCGTCTCTCTGCGTCTTCCCCCGCCGCTGCGGCCGCCCTGCTCTTGCCGCCGCCTCGCGCGCCCTTTGCGTTCCCCGCTTCGCTGCTTCCCGTCTTTCTGCCCTTCCCCCTCCGTCTCGCCTTTCGCTGCGTTCTTCCTCGCTCTGCGCGCCCCGCTCTCCGTTGTTGCGCGTTGTCTTGGTTGGTGCGCGTCCGCTCTCCGCTGCGCCCTCGCCTTTCCTTTCGGTTCGGTTTGGTGTTGGTTGGTTCGTCTCACGCGCCCGCCGCCCCTCCTCCCCTGGGCCTCCTCCTTCTTCCCTCCTTCCTCTGCGGTCCCCGCGCGCGGCGCCTGCGCCCTGCCCCCGCCTTCCGCCCTGTCCCTCTCCCCCTCTGGCCCTCTCTCCCTCCCTCCCGCTGGCCCCCCTGGCTCGTTCCCGGTGTGTGGCTTTGCTTCGCTTCCCTGCTCCTTCCGCCGGTTCCCCTCCGGCCCCCTTGTTCCGCCTTCTCCTTCCTCTCGGTGGGCGGGTTTCCTGCCCTTCTCCCTCCCGCCCCGGTTGCCCCCGTCCCGCTCCCTCCGCCCCCTTCCCCCGCCCCCCCCTCGGTCGGCGCGCCGGGCGGTGTGTCCCCCGGGCCGGGCCGTCCTCCCCGCGCGCTGCTGCCTCGCGCTTCCTCGGCCTTCCTCGTTGCCGCCTCCTCCTTGCCCTCCTCTCTCCCCCTCCCGCCGCGGTTTCCCCGCTTCCCGGGCCTCTCGCCCCGGCTCGGCTCGTTGGTCGCGTCCGTGTCGCGCGCGTGCGGCCCCGCCCTCTCCGGGCCTCCCCGCCCTGTTCTCCGCCTCCTCCTTCCTTGGCTCCCCGCCCCTCGTCCCTCTCCGCCGTCTGCGCCCCGCCGGTGCGCTGCTGCCTCTTTCGCCGGCTGCGGTCTCGTTCGTTCCCAGGCCTCCCCCTGCCCCGGCCCCCCCCCCTCCGCCCGGCCCTGCCCCCCCCCCCCCGCCTCCCGCCCGCGCTCTCCCTCTGTCCTCCTTCCCGTGTCTGGCCTGGTCCGTTTCCCCGTGTTGCGTCCCCTTCCGCCGCCGGCTCCCCGCCTGGTGGTGCCCTTTCCGTCCCTTCCTTTCCGTTTCCGCCTTGCGCCCATCCTCCCCCCGGCCCCCCCCCCCTTTGCTTTCTCCTCCGGTGCTGGCCGCGTCCTCCCCGCCCCTCTGCCCTCCCTCGTCGGCCTCGTTTCTGGTTGCGCCTCCGCCGGTCTCTCCTCGTCTTCGCGCCCCCCCCTTTCGTTCTTGCTCCCTGCCCGTCTCCTTGGCCCCTGCTTTCGCCGTTGTTCGTCTTCCGTCCCTCCCGCCTTTCCCCTCTGCCCCCGGCCTCCGCCTGCCCCCGCCTCCCCCTCTCCTCCTTCCTCCGGTCCCCCCCCCCCCGCTCGGCCCGCGTCCTCTCGTGTTCTTCCCTGCTCCTGTCTTCCGCGCGTCGGCCTGCTTTGCCCCCTCTCCTTTCCTCCCCGTCCCCTCGCCGCCTCCGCGTCCCGCCCCGTTCCGCCCCGGCGCCCGTCCCCGGCCGGCCGGTGGCGCCGCGCCGTGCCCCCCGCGGCGGCCCGCCCCCCCCCCCGCCCTCCCCCTCCGCGCTTTTTCCCTGCCCCCCCTTCCCTCTCCGCTCTTGGCGCTGGCCTTCCCGCGGCTGCTGGCCCCCGCCTTGCCCTCCCCTGGCTCCTCGTTCCGGGCTTTCGCTTGTCCTCCTTCCCCTTCCCCGCCGCGCCGCGCCCGGTCTTGTTCTTTCTTGTCCCTCCCTCCCCGTGTCGGGCTTGGGTCCTTTGCGCGCCTGCTGCCTTCCTTGGCTGTGGTCGCCCTCTCTCCGGCTCCCTCTCCGGCCTCGCCCCCTCCTCCTCCGTCCCCCGTTCCCCCCCTGGTCGGCCTCTCTCCTCCCCTCGCCCGTTGCTCGGGCCGCCCTTTGCCTGCCCCCTCGTCGGCCCGCGGCCCTCCGCTTCGTGCCGTTCTCCTGCTTCCCCGCCGGTCGGGCCCCGCCCGGCTGGCCTTTTCTCTCCTCCCTCCGCCCCTTCCCGCCGTCGGGTTGTGCGCCCGTCTTCGCTCTCGCCTTCCTCCGGTTCTCCGCGTCGTCGGTCCCCTCCCTCCCCTCTCCCTGCTTTCCTGCGCCCTTCGCCGTTTCCCCGTCTCCGCCGTTTCTCCTTCGCCCTGCCTGGCTTCCTCTTTGCGCCCCGCCTCTGCCTCCTGGCCGGCTCCCCCCGGTCTCTCCCTTCTCGCTTTGCTGCCCTTTGCGCCCTTGCTCCCCCCCTCCCGGCCTCCCCGGTCCTCCCCGCGCCCTCCTCTGTGCCCCCCCGGCGCCCCGGGCTTCCGCTCCCCTCCGCCGGTGCTCCCCTTGCTCTCGCTCCGCCCTCTGCGCGCTGCTGGCCGCCCCCTCCCGCCTCCCTCTCTCTCGCTCTCTCTCTTCCTTCGCCTGCCGCTCCCCCTGTCTCTCTTGCCCCGCGGCCTCTCTGCTTGTTCTCCCCGCTCTGCCCCGGCGCCCCGCCCGCGCCTCCCCCCCCCCGGCCCGCTGTCCCCCCCGTCTTCCGCCCCGTCCCGCTCTCCCCGCTGGCTGTTCCCCCGTTCCGCTTCGGCCTGTGGCTTTCCGCCGGCCGCGCTTCCCTGCTCGCCGGTCCGCCCCGCCGTCCGCTCCCCTCCTCCTGTCCCCCCTGTCCTCGCGCCTCCCCTTGGTTCCTCCGCCTTCCCCTCGCCTCTCGGTCCCCGCTCGCTCCGCGTCTGTTGCCCTCTCGGCGTCCTCTCCGGCCTCCTGGCCCCCCTCCCCCGTCTCCCCGCCTCTCTCTCGCCCGCTCTCTCTTCCTCGGCCCCCGTTGGTCCCCTGCTTGGCCCCCCTTTGCCCGCTTTCTCTCCCCCTCGGCGCCCGGCCCTCCCCGCTTTCCCTCGCTGTCTCTCCCCCCTCCTGTGCCCTCTTCTCTCTCCTCTCTCTCTCTCCCTCTCTCTCTCCTTCCCTGCTCCGTTGTTTTCCCTTCCTTGGTCTGCCGTCCGCTGTTTGCTTTCTTCCTCTCTCTGCCTCGGGTGGGTGTTCTGGCCGCCCCCCGCTGCCTTCCGCCCCCTGCCGTCCCCCTTCTCCTGTCGCGTCGTTGTGCGCTCCCGCGCTTGCCCGCTTGTCTTGCCGGTCTCCGCTTGTCTCTCCCGCTTTCCCCTGGGGTCCCCTCCGTGTCCCCCCGTGTTCCGCGTCCGCTCTCGCTTGCTCTCTCTCTTCTGGTCTCCGTTGGCTGGTTGCCCGGCGTCCTTCTCGTCCTCCTCTCGTGCCCCTCCGCTGCGCGCGCTTGTCCCTCTCTGCGCTGTGCCTGCTTCTGCCCCCGTGGCTGCGCTCGGCCCGTGGGTCCCGTCGTCGGTTCTCTTCCTGCTGTGCTTCCCGGCTCGCCTTGCCGCTCTGCCTGCGGCCCGCCCCCCGCCTCGGCCCTTGTCCCCTCCCGCTTTGCTCTCTTTCCGGTGCTGCCGCCTGGTGTTCCCTCGGGCCGTTTGGTTGTGCTTCGCTTTCGGGGCGCCGGTTCCGCGCTGGGCGCCCCTCCGCTCGGCCTCGTGGCCCGCGCTCCCTTGGTCGCTTCCTTCTCCTGCCTCTCTCTCTCTCTCTCTCTGTCTTCGGGCGTGTTCTGCCCTCCTCTCTCCGCGTGCTTCTCTCTCTCCCTGGTCGCCCCTTCTGCTTTGCTCTGCCTCCCTGTGCGCCTTTGTGTGCCCCTCGGCTTGCTCTTTTGCGTCCCTGGTCTGCCTTTCTTGTGTGTCTCCCGGGCTCCCCGGGCCTCCCCTCTCTCCGGTCGCTCCCTGGTTGCTCCTGCCCGTCGTCCTCTGCTTGTCTCCCCGCTTCCGCCCTGCCTGTCTCCGTCTCCCCTGCTTCTCCTGTGCCCCTGCGCCTGGCTCCTTCCCTCCGTTCTCGTTTCTTTGCTGGTCCCTCCTCCTCGGCTCCCGTCGTCCTTCTCGCGCTCCTCCGTGCGCCCCCCCCGCCTTCTGGCCGGGTCGTCTTTCTTCGCTCCCGGCCCGCCGGGCTTTGCCCGCCCTGCGGTGCCTCCTGCTCCCTTCCCGCCTCGTCTGGCCTCGTGCCGCCGCTGTTTCCTTCCCTTTCTGCCCTCTCCCCTTTCGCTGGTCGGCTCGCGGCCTCCCCTGGTGGTCCCGGGTGCCGGCGGCTTCGGGTTCGCTTCCGGCGCGGGCGCCTGCGCGCTGGCTCCCCCCTCCCCGGCCGGCCGCCGGCGCGCCCTTCCCCCCTCCCGCCCCGGGGCGGTCGTGCCCCTCCCTCCCCTCCGGGCGCTTCGCGTCTGGTCCTTGGCCTGCGTCCCCTCTCCCTCCCTTCCCGCGGCTCCCTTGGCGGGCCCGTCTGGTGCCCGCCGCCGCGGTCCTTCCCGCTCCCCTCGCGTCTCTTTCCGTTGTTGGCCGTTCCCCGCTCGTCGTTGGCTTTCGGGTGGGTTGTGGCGGTCCGCCTCTGGTGTGCCCTGCTCGGCTCCCCCTTCCTGCCGGGGCGGGCTCCTGGGCTTCCCTGTTCGGGCCTCGGCGTCGGCGCGGTTCCTTTGCGTCCTTCGCGTGTTCCCCGCCGGCCTCCGCTCTGCCTCCCTTCGCCTGGCCTCCCCCGCTCGGCCTCTGGCCTCTCTGTTGGTCTGTGGGCCGGCGTCCTGCTTCCGCGGGGTCGTCGGGGCCTTCGTCTTCCGTTGTCCGCGTGCCCTTCTTGCTTTCCGGCCGCCGCCCCCCTGCGCCCGCCTTTGCCCCGGCTCCTTTCCTTGCTCCCGCCCGCCCGTTGGGGCTCGCCGCCGCTTCGCTCCCGTCGTCGTCTCCCCCCTCCCGCTGCCGCCTCGGGCTTGGCCGCTGTTCTTTTGCTGCCTCTGCCCGCCCTTCTGCGCCCTCCCCGTTTTTGGGTTCCGGGGGGCGTCTGGTCGCCCGGCTGCCCCTTCCCGGCCTTGCCGGCCGGGCCCCCCCCGGCGTGGCGCCTGCGGCTTCCTTTGCCTCCCCCCGGGGCCCCTTCCCCGGTCCCGCCCGGGCGGCTTGCCCGCTTGCGCGCTCTTTCTTGCTTCTGTGGGTGGTGGTGCCTGGCCGTTCTTCGTTGGTGGGTTGCCTTGTCCGGTTGCTTCTCGGCGCCCTCCTCCCCTTCCGCCTCGCCCCTGTGCCCGCCTTCGCGGCGTTCCGGTCTCTCTCCCCCCCTCACTCCGTCCCTCCCCCCCCCCCCGCCCCCTTCCCCGGCTTGCGCCGCCGGCCCCCGTCCTTCCCCCTCCCCTGCCCCGCCGTCTCCCCCGGTTTCCGTCGGTGCCCCTGCGGCCGGCTCCTTGCCTCTCCTCCCCTCCCCCCCCCGTGCCCTCTCCCTGTTGGCCCTCTGGCTGTCTGTCTCTCTGTCCCGCTTGGGCTCTGTCCCTGTCGTCCGGCGTGTGCCTGTCTCCGTCGCCGCTCTCTGTGTCCGCCTCTTCCTTCTTTCCTCCTTCTTCTGCCCCTGGTCGTCGTGGCGTCGGTCTCTCTCCTCCCCCCCCCCCCCCCCCCCTCCCCTCCCTTCCCTTCGCGGGCTCCGCTTCGCGCTGCCTCTCCCCCCCCCCCGCCCCCTCTCCCCCCGGCTCTCTTGGCTCTCCGCTCGCTGCCGCCCGCCGCGCCCTGCGCTCCGTCGTGTGCCTTGCCGCCCTCCGTGCCTCCTCGCCTCTTTGCCCGCCCCTTGCGCTCGCGGCTTCGGCCCGCGCCTGTCTGCCTCCGCGTCGGGTTCCTCCTCCTCTCTCCTCCTCTGTCTTCTCCTCCTCCTCTGTCTGTGTCTGTCTGGCTCTGGCCGTCTCGGTTTGCCTCGTCCTCCGTCCCCCGGGTTGGCTGCCGTGCCGCTGTCCCCCCCTGGCCCGTTCCTCGGGCCTCTCCTGGGTCGGCCCCTTGTTTGCTCTCTTGCTTTCGTCGCTGGCTTCGGGTCCTGCGTTTGGCCCCCGCCGGCGTCTCTGCCTTGTCCGGTCCCCCCCCCTTTCTTTCCTCGCCCTGCGCTCCGGCCCGCTTCCCCGCTGCCCTTCCGCCTCTCCTTCCGGTGGCCCCCCCTCCCCCGGCTTCCCTCGTCCCGGCGCGCGCCCCGGGCCTCGCCCCCCTTGCCCCTCTCCCTTTGGCGCCTTGTCGTCTCGCGCCGCGCCCTCCTGGCCTGGCGGCGCTCCCGTCGGCTCGCCTGCCGCGTCCGCGCGGGTGCTCCCCCCCGTCGGTTCCTGCCTCGTCCTCTCCCGCGGTGCTTTCCCCGCGTCGGGTTGTTTGGGCCTGCCGCCCTCCTTTGGCGGTCCCTCCCTTCTCCGGCTCCCTCCTGCTGCGCGCCCGCTCGCGCCCCCGTCCCGTGCGGGCCCGCTGCCCCGCCCTTTGCCCCGCGCGTTCCCCGTGCTTGCCCTTGTTGCGCGGGCCGCGCTTCGCGCTTGTGGGTGCGCCCCGGCTTCCGTGGTCCTCCCGGCCCCTTGCCTGTGCTGGGTGCTGGTCCGCGTGGGTTGCCTTGGCGGGCTCCCCGTCGGCTCCCCCCGGTCCTCCGGCCGCTGCCGCCGCGTTGCCCCGGCGTCCCGGTTGCTTTGTCCTTCGGGCTCTGCCTCCTCCCGCCTCTGGCCGCCCCGCGTTCCTCGGCCCGTCTTGCCCCCCGGCCCCCGGCGTCTCCCCTGTCTGCGCGTTGGCGGGTGGCCCCCCGTCCGCGCCCGTCCCTGCCTGGTGGGCTGGCCTGTGCCTGCCCCCTCGCCCGCCCCTGTTGCTTCTGCGCCCGGTTTGCGTGCGCGCCTCCCTGTTGGGCCCCGCCCGCTGGTGCCCTCTGCCTGCGCCGGGTGCCGCCCGCGGCCCCTCTGGTGGCGGCTCGTCGCTGTGCTGCCGTGCCCCTCGCTTTTCCGCCTTGGGTCTCGGGGCGCCCGCCTCCTCGCCCCCTCTCGTCGCTGGTTCCCTCCGCCGTTTCCCCCGGCTCGCTGGCGCTTGCTCCGTTTTCTCGGGTCCCGCGCCTGCTTCGCGGTTCGGGGGCTGCCCCTCCTTCCCCTCTTCTCCCCCTTTCCCTCGGTCCGCCGTGTCGGTTGCTTCCTTGCCCCGGCGCCTTCCCTGTGCGCTCCCCGTGGGCCCTTTTTGGTCCGCCGCCCTGGCGCTGCGGGCTGCCCCGCTCGTCGCGTTCCGGTGCCCCCTGCGCGCTCCCCTCGCTCCCCCCCCGGGTGTTGCTTGCTCTCCCCCGCCGGCCGGTGGTCCTGGCCGTCGCCCTCCGCTCCGGCGTGTGTCCCCCCTCCCCTGCCGCCTCCCTTCGCCCCGCCCCTGGCTGGCGCTGCCGCGCGCGCCCTCTCCTCGGCCCTGGCTGCCCGTGCGCCGCGTCCCTGCGTCGGCGGGCGTGGGTGTCGCGCCTCCGCCTCTGGCGTGCGCCTGGGTGCCTCGGCCTCTCGTGCCGCTCTTGGTGGTCGTCGCCCCTCTTCCCCTGCGCCCTTTGCCGCCTGCCGTGGCGCCCGGTTCCCTGTGCCCGCCCTTGGCCCTGGGTTCGTCGCTCCTCCGCGCTGGGGTCCTCCTGTGTGCCGCGCGCGCTCCGCGCTGCCCCTCGCCCGGCCCCGGGTTCCGCTTCCCTTCCTTGGCCCGGCGGCTGCGGTCCCGCCGCGCGCCCGGCGCCCTCGCTCGGCCCTGGGCCGCGTTCTCTTTTCTTTTTCCCCCCCGCCGGCCCTGGCCTCGCCTCCTTCGGCGCTCGGGCTCCGCGGTTGGTCCCGCCCCGCCGTTCTCGCGGTGTCCGGCGCGCCGTTGCCGGTCCTTGCCCCTCTGGGGCGCCTTTCCGCTCTTGCCCCGTCGTCCTCCTCCCCGCCTCCGGTCTCCCCGGTGCCCGCCTCTCGTCGCTCGCCCCCTGTCGCTCCGGGCCGTCGGCCCCCTGGCTCCGTCCCTTCGGGCCCCGGCTTGGCTCTGCGGGCTGGGCCTCGGGTCTGCCGCTGTGCCGCTCGGGCCTGCGGTGGTCTCCCCCGCTGGCCCCGGCTGGGCGGCCTGCTGCGTGTCCTGGGTGGCCGGCTGTCGCCGCTTCGGCGTTCCCTCGGCGCCGCCCCCCCCTCCGCCCTGGTCCGGCCCCGGGCCTCCGCCTGTTTCCTTCCCCCCGCCTTGTGCTGGTCCCCCGGCTGTTGCCCCCTGTGCTTTCTGCCCCGTGCTCTGCCTGTCCCCGTGCCGCCCTTCCCCCCCGCGCGGGTCCCCGGCGGGCGTCCCTCTGCCTCTCTTCCGGTCGCCCCTGCCTCGTCCTCTCCTTCGTGCCGCGCCTGCCTGGCTTCCCGCGCTTCCCCCTGTCCCTCTCTCCTCTCTCGCGCCCCCCCGCCCCGGGCCCGGGCTTGGCCTCCCCCCGGGGCCCGCCGCCCCTGTTGCGCTTGCCTCTCGTCCGCCTTTGTGCCCTCCCTTCCGCGGTGTCGCCTCCGTGGGCGCTTCGGCGCCGGTGCCCTCCCCCTCCTTTTCCCGTTGTTTTCCTTCTTCCCTTCTTTGGCGGCGGGCCTCTGTCCCTGCTTCTCGTTCTCCGGTGGCTTCTGCCCGCCGCTCCCGGTGGCCGCCCTTGTCCGGTGGGGCGTTTGGCTGGGGCGGCCCCTCTGTTCCCCGCTCCCGCCGGTGTCCTCCGCTGCGCTCCCCGCGCCCCGCCCTCTCGTGTCGCCCCCCCGGGTCCCCGCTCCTTTGCTTTTGCTTTTCCGTCCGCCTCCCCCTGTGCCCGCCTGGCCTCTCGCTCCTTTCGCCTTTCGGGCTTTGCCGCTCGCGGTGTCCGCCCCGTTCCCCGGGCTCCCTGGCTTGTGGCCGCCCCGCGTTCCTCGCGCCGTTGCTTTTTGCTCCTTCGCTGTCGGCTCTTCCTCTCCTTGTGCCGCCGCCTTCCCCCCGCGTTGGCTTGTTCCCCCCTCCTCGGGCCCGTGCGCTGGGTTTCGCCCGTCGTGCGCCCGGTTCGTTTTCCCCTCCTGTTGGCCCGCTTCCGCCCTCGTCCTTCGGCTCCGTCCGCGCGGCCCCGCCGCGTCCGCTCCTTGGTCCTGCCCTTGTCTGCCCGCCCCTGGGGCGCCGCTCCCCTCTGTCGTCTCCTGCCTGCCCGCCTCTCCGTCCGCCGCCGTGCTCGGTGCGGCGTCCCTTTCCCCCTGCTGTCCCCGCCTCCGGCTCCCTCCGCCTGTGCGGCTGCTGGCGCCCTCTCCGTTGGTTCCCCCGTCCGGTCCCCCTGGCCCCCCGGGCGCCCCGCCTGCTCCTTCCCCTCGTCCTTGGGTCCCTCCTCTGCCGCCGCCTTTGTTGCCCCTGCGTCTTGTCCGTGGTCGCGTGGCCTTGCTGCTCCGCTCCCCTGCGCTTCCTCTCGTGTTGCTCCGCTTTGTCTCTGCTCTCCCCTTCGGGCGCTCCCCCCTCCTCTCCTGGGGGCCCCTTTCTCCCGGCCCGTCCGGGGCCCCCGCCCTTCGTGGGGGGGCCTGGCTTCTCCGTGGTGTCCGGGTGGTGGGTGCTGGTGGCGGTCTCTCCGCCGTCCCCCTCCGCCTCTGGCCCGTTCGCCTCTGGCCTGGCCGGCTTTCGGTGGTCTTCGCGTCTTTCTGTGTCTGCCGGCCCTTCTTCCTTCTTCCCTCCCGCGGCTCCCGTCCTCCTTCCTCCGTGGCTCTGG
>BDSI01000429.1:0-26875 GCA_003117195.1 Eudorina sp. 2006-703-Eu-15
GATATGCTGTGAATGTATTTGGGGTGGCCGGGTTTCCATCCTCCAATAATGATAGCTAGGTGCGAGGCAGGATCGATGCGCTATGGGCGCCTGACACTTAGACCCTTGCAGATGAATATTTAAGACTTAATACAGGACCCTGCCGGCGAAAAACGTGGATTGCATAAAGTGCGGGCCGAATATGCTGTGAATGTATTGGGGTGCACGGGTTTCCATCCTCCCAATAATGATAGCTAGGTGCGAGGCAGGATCGATGCGCTATGGGCCGCCTGACACTTAGACCCTTGCAGATGAATGATTTAAGACTTAATACAGGACCTCCGGTCGAAAAAAACGTGGATTGCATAAAGCGTGGCGCCGAATATGCTGTGAATGTATTGGGGTGCCCGGGTTTCCATCCTCCCAATAATGATAGCTAGGTGCGAGCAGATCGATGCGCTATGGGCCGCCTGACACTTAGACCCTTGCAGATGAATATTTAAGACTTTAATACGACCTGCCGCGTCGAAAAACGTGGATTGCATAAAGCGCGGCGCCGAATATGCTGTGAATGTATTGGGGTGGCCCGGGTTTCCATCCTCCCAAATGATAGCTAGGTGCGAGCAGGATCGATGCGCTATGGGCCGCCTGACACTTAGACCCTTGCAGATGAATTATTTAAGACTTTTATACAGGACCGTGCCGTCGAAAAAATGTGGATTGCATAAAGCGTGGCGCCGAATATGCTGTGAAGTATTGGGGTGGCCCGGGTTTCCATCCTCCCAATAATGATAGCTAGGTGCGAGGGATCGATGCGCTATGGGCCGCCCTGACACTTAGACCCTTGCAGATGAATTATTTAAGACTTAATACAGGACCCTGCCGGTCGAAAAAAACGTGGATTGCATAAAGCGTGGCGCCGAATATGCTGTGAAGGTATTGGGGTGGCCCGGGTTTCCATCCTCCAATAATGATAGCTAGGTGCGAGGCAGGATCGATGCGCTATGGCCGCCTGACACTTAGACCCTTGCAGATGAATTATTTAAGACTTAATACAGGACCCTGCCAGTTGAAAAACGTGGATTGCATAAAGCGCGGCGCCGATATGCTGTGAATGTATTGGGGTGGCCCGGGTTTCCATCCTCCAATAATGATAGCTAGGTGCGAGGCAGATTGATGCGCTATGGGCCGCCTGACACTTAGACCCTTGCAGATGAATTATTTAAGACTTAATACAGGACCCTGCCGGTCGAAAAACGTGGATGCATAAAGTGCGGCGGAATATGCTGTGAATGTATTGGGGTGGCCCGGGTTTCCATCCTCCCAATAATGATAGCTAGGTGCGAGGCAGGATCGATGCGCTATGGGCCGCCTGACACTTAGACCCTTGCAGATGAATTATTTAAGACTTAATACAGGACCCTGCCGGTCGAAAAAACGTGTGGATTGCATAAAGTGCGGCGCCGAATATGCTGTGAATGTATTGGGGGTGGCCGGGTTTCCATCCTCCAATAATGATAGCTAGGTGCGAGGCAGGATCGATGCGCTATGGGCCGCCTGACACTTAGACCCTTGCAGATGAATTATTTAAGACTTAATACAGGACCCTGCCGGTCGAAAAAACGTGGATTGCATAAAGCGCGCGCCGAATATGCTGTGAATGTATTGGGGTGGCCGGGTTTCCATCCTCCCAATAATGATAGCTAGGTGCGAGGCAGGATCGATGCGCTATGGGCCGCCTGACACTTAGACCCTTGCAGATGAATTATTTAAGACTTAATACAGGACCCTGCCGGTCGAAAAAACGTGGATTGCATAAAGCGTGGCGCCGAATATGCTGTGAATGTATTGGGGTGGCCCGGGTTTCCATCCTCCCAATAATGATAGCTAGGTGCGAGGCAGGATCGATGCGCTATGGGCCGCCTGACACTTAGACCCTTGCAGATGAATTATTTAAGACTTAATACAGGACCCTGCCCGGTCGAAAAAAATTGCATAAAGTGGCGGCCGAATATGCTGTGAATGTATTGGGGTGGCCGGGTTTCCATCCTCCAATAATGATAGCTAGGTGCGAGGCAGGATCGATGCGCTATGGGCCGCCTGACACTTAGACCCTTGCAGATGAATTATTTAAGACTTAATACAGGACGTGCCGGTCGAAAAAAAACGTGGATTGCATAAAGCGTGGCGAATATGCTGTGAATGTATTGGGGTGGCCGGTTTCCATCTCCCAATAATGATAGCTAGGTGCGAGGCAGGATCGATGCGCTATGGGCCGCCTGACACTTAGACCCTTGCAGATGAATGATTTAAGACTTAATACAGGACCCTGCCGGTCGAAAAAACGTGGATTGCATAAAGCGCGGCGCCGAATATGCTGTGAAGTATTGGGGTGGCCGGTTTCCATCCTCCCAATAATGATAGCTAGGTGCGAGGCAGGATCGATGCGCTATGGGCCGCCTGACACTTAGACCCTTGCAGATGAATTATTTAAGACTTAATACAGGACCCTGCCGGTTGAAAAAACGTGGATTGCATAAAGCGCGGGCCGAATATGCTGTGAATGTATTGGGGTGGCCCGGTTTCCATCCTCCCAATAATGATAGCTAGGTGCGAGGCAGGATCGATGCGCTATGGGCCGCCTGACACTTAGACCCTTGCAGATGAATTATTTAAGACTTAATACAGGACTGTGCCGGTCGAAAAACGTGGATTGCATAAAGCGTGGCGCCGAATATGCTGTGAATGTATTGGGGTGGCCTTGTTTCCATCCTCCCAATAATGATAGCTAGGTGCGAGGGATCGATGCGCTATGGGCCGCCTGACACTTAGACCCTTGCAGATGAATTATTTAAGACTTAATACAGGACCTGCCGGTCGAAAAAATGTGGATTGCATAAAGCGCGGCGCCGAATATGCTGTGAATGTATTGGGGTGGCCCGGGTTTCCATCCTCCAATAATGATAGCTAGGTGCGAGGCAGGATCGATGCGCTATGGCCGCCTGACACTTAGACCCTTGCAGATGAATTATTTAAGACTTAATACAGGACCCTGCCGGTCGAAAAAAACGTGGATTGCATAAAGCGGGCCCGAATATGCTGTGAATGTATTGGGGTGGCCGGGTTTCCATCCTCCCAATAATGATAGCTAGGTGCGAGGCAGGATCGATGCGCTATGGGCCGCCTGACACTTAGACCCTTGCAGATGAATTATTTAAGACTTAATACAGGACCCTGCCGGTCGAAAAAACGTGGATTGCATAAAGCGGGCCGAATATGCTGTGAATGTATTGGGGTGGCACTTGTTTCCATCCTCCCAATAATGATAGCTAGGTGCGAGGCAGGATCGATGCGCTATGGGCCGCCTGACACTTAGACCCTTGCAGATGAATGATTTAAGACTTAATACAGGACCGTGCCGGTCGAAAAAACGTGGATTGCATAAAGCGTGCGCGCGAATATGCTGTGAATGTATTGGGGTGGCCCGGGTTTCCATCCTCCCAATAATGATAGCTAGGTGCGAGGCAGGATCGATGCGCTATGGGCCGCCTGACACTTAGACCCTTGCAGATGAATTATTTAAGACTTAATACAGGACCCTGCCGGTCGAAAAACGTGGATTGCATAAAGCGCGGCGCCGAATATGCTGTGAATGTATTGGGGTGGCCCGGGTTTCCATCCTCCCAATAATGATAGCTAGGTGCGAGGCAGGATCGATGCGCTATGGGCCGCCTGACACTTAGACCCTTGCAGATGAATTATTTAAGACTTAATACAGGACCCTGCCGGTTGAAAAACGTGGATTGCATAAAGCGTGGCGCCGAATATGCTGTGAATGTATTGGGTGGCCCGGGTTTCCATCCTCCAATAATGATAGCTAGGTGCGAGGCAGGATCGATGCGCTATGGGCCGCCTGACACTTAGACCCTTGCAGATGAATTATTTAAGACTTAATACAGGACCCTGCCGGTCGAAAAACGTGGATTGCATAAAGCGCGGCGCCCGAATATGCTGTGAATGTATTGGGTGGGTTTCCATCCTCCCAATAATGATAGCTAGGTGCGAGGCAGGATCGATGCGCTATGGGCCGCCTGACACTTAGACCCTTGCAGATGAATATTTAAGACTTAATACAGGACCTGTGCCGGTCGAAAAAAACGTGGATTGCATAAAGCGTGGCGCCGAATATGCTGTGAATGTATTGGGTGGGCCGGGTTTCCATCCTCCCAATAATGATAGCTAGGTGCGAGGCAGGATCGATGCGCTATGGGCCGCCTGACACTTAGACCCTTGCAGATGAATTATTTAAGACTTAATACAGGACCCTGCCGGTCGAAAAACGTGGATTGCATAAAGCGCGCGCCGAATATGCTGTGAAGGTATTGGGGTGGCCCGGGTTTCCATCCTCCCAATAATGATAGCTAGGTGCGAGGCAGGATCGATGCGCTATGGGCCGCCTGACACTTAGACCCTTGCAGATGAATTATTTAAGACTTAATACAGGACCCTGCCGGTCGAAAAACGTGGATTGCATAAAGCGCGCGCCGAATATGCTGTGAATGTATTGGGGTGGCCCGGGTTTCCATCCTCCCAATAATGATAGCTAGGTGCGAGGCAGGATCGATGCGCTATGGGCGCCTGACACTTAGACCCTTGCAGATGAATTATTTAAGACTTAATACAGGACTGTGCCGGTGAAAAAACGTGGATTGCATAAAGCGCGGCGCCGAATATGCTGTGAATGTATTGGGGTGGCCCGTTTCCATCCTCCCAATAATGATAGCTAGGTGCGAGGCAGGATCGATGCGCTATGGGCCGCCTGACACTTAGACCCTTGCAGATGAATTATTTAAGACTTAATACAGGACCTGCCGGTCGAAAAAATGGATTGCATAAAGCGCGGCGCCGAATATGCTGTGAATGTATTGGGGTGGCCCGGGTTTCCATCCTCCCAATAATGATAGCTAGGCAGGATCGATGCGCTATGGGCCGCCTGACACTTAGACCCTTGCAGATGAATTATTTAAGACTTAATACAGGATGCCGGTCGAAAAAACGTGGATTGCATAAAGCGTGGCGCCGAATATGCTGTGAATGTATTGGGTGGCCGGGTTTCCATCCTCCAATAATGATAGCTAGGTGCGAGGCAGGATCGATGCGCTATGGGCCGCCTGACACTTAGACCCTTGCAGATGAATTATTTAAGACTTAATACAGGACCCTGCCGGTCGAAAAAAACGTGGATTGCATAAAGCCGAATATGCTGTGAATGTATTGGGGTGGCCGGGTTTCCATCCTCCAATAATGATAGCTAGGTGCGAGGCAGGATCGATGCGCTATGGGCCGCCTGACACTTAGACCCTTGCAGATGAATATTTAAGACTTAATACAGGACCTGCCGGTCGAAAAAACGTGGATTGCATAAAGCGGGCGCCGAATATGCTGTGAATGTATTGGGGTGGCCCGGGTTTCCATCCTCCCAATAATGATAGCTAGGTGCGAGGCAGGATCGATGCGCTATGGGCCGCCTGACACTTAGACCCTTGCAGATGAATATTTAAGACTTAATACAGGACCCTTGAAAAACGTGGATTGCATAAAGCCGGCGCCGAATATGCTGTGAAGGTATTGGGGTGGCCCGGGTTTCCATCCTCCCAATAATGATAGCTAGGTGCGAGGCAGGGATGCGCTATGGGCCGCCTGACACTTAGACCCTTGCAGATGAATTATTTAAGACTTAATACAGGACCCTGCCGGTCGAAAAAACGTGGATTGCATAAATGCCGAATATGCTGTGAATGTATTGGGTGGCCGGGTTTCCATCCTCCCAATAATGATAGCTAGGTGCGAGGCAGGATCGATGCGCTATGGGCCGCCTGACACTTAGACCCTTGCAGAATGATTTTAAGACTTAATACAGGACCTGCCGGTCGAAAAAACGTGGATTGCATAAAGCGCGGCGCCGAATATGCTGTGAATGTATTGGGTGGCCGGCCAATAATGATAGCTAGGTGCGAGGCAGGATCGATGCGCTATGGGCCGCCTGACACTTAGACCCTTGCAGATGAATTATTTAAGACTTAATACAGGACCCTGCCGGTGAAAAACGTGGATTGCATAAAGCGCGGCGCCGAATATGCTGTGAATGTATTGGGGTGGCCCGGGTTTCCATCCTCCCAATAATGATAGCTAGGTGCGAGGCAGGATCGATGCGCTATGGGCCGCCTGACACTTAGACCCTTGCAGATGAATTATTTAAGACTTAATACAGGACCCTGCCGGTCGAAAAAACGTGGATTGCATAAAGCGCGGCGCCGAATATGCTGTGAATGTATTGGGGTGGCCCGGTTTCCATCCTCCCAATAATGATAGCTAGGTGCGAGGCAGATCGATGCGCTATGGGCCGCCTGACACTTAGACCCTTGCAGATGAATTATTTAAGACTTAATACAGGACCCTGCCGGTCGAAAAAACGTGGATTGCATAAAGCGCGGCGCCGAATATGCTGTGAATGTATTGGGGTGGGTTTCCATCCTCCCAATAATGATAGCTAGGTGCGAGGCAGGATCGATGCGCTATGGGCCGCCTGACACTTAGACCCTTGCAGATGAATATTTAAGACTTAATACAGGACCCTGCCGGTCGAAAAAACGTGGATTGCATAAAGCGTGGCGCCGAATATGCTGTGAATGTATTGGGTGGGTTTCCATCCTCCCAATAATGATAGCTAGGTGCGAGGCAGGATCGATGCGCTATGGGCCGCCTGACACTTAGACCCTTGCAGATGAATTATTTAAGACTTAATACAGGACCCTGCCGTCGAAAAAACGTGGATTGCATAAAGCGCGGCGCCGAATATGCTGTGAATGTATTGGGGTGGCCCGGGTTTCCATCCTCCCAATAATGATAGCTAGGTGCGAGGCAGGATCGATGCGCTATGGGCCGCCTGACACTTAGACCCTTGCAGATGAATTATTTAAGACTTAATACAGGACCCTGCCGTCGAAAAAACGTGGATTGCATAAAGCGCGGCGCCGAATATGCTGTGAATGTATTGGGGTGGCCCGGGTTTCCATCCTCCCAATAATGATAGCTAGGTGCGAGGCAGGATCGATGCGCTATGGGCCGCCTGACACTTAGACCCTTGCAGATGAATTATTTAAGACTTAATACAGGACCTGTGCCGGTCGAAAAAACGTGGATTGCATAAAGCGTGGCGCCGAATATGCTGTGAATGTATTGGGGTGGCCTTGTTTCCATCCTCCCAATAATGATAGCTAGGTGCGAGGCAGGATCGATGCGCTATGGGCCGCCTGACACTTAGACCCTTGCAGATGAATTATTTAAGACTTAATACAGGACCTGCCGGTCGAAAATGTGATTGCATAAAGCGCGGCGCCGAATATGCTGTGAATGTATTTGGGTGGCCCGGGTTTCCATCCTCCCAATAATGATAGCTAGGTGCGAGGCAGGATCGATGCGCTATGGGCCGCCTGACACTTAGACCCTTGCAGATGAATTATTTAAGACTTAATACAGGACCTGCCGGTCGAAAAAACGTGGATTGCATAAAGCGCGGCGCCGAATATGCTGTGAATGTATTGGGGTGGCCCGGGTTTCCATCCTCCCAATAATGATAGCTAGGTGCGAGGCAGGATCGATGCGCTATGGGCCGCCTGACACTTAGACCCTTGCAGATGAATTATTTAAGACTTAATACAGGACCCTGGTCGAAAAAACGTGGATTGCATAAAGCGCGGCGCCGAATATGCTGTGAATGTATTGGGGTGGGCCGGGTTTCCATCCTCCCAATAATGATAGCTAGGTGCGAGGCAGGATCGATGCGCTATGGGCCGCCTGACACTTAGACCCTTGCAGATGAATTATTTAAGACTTAATACAGGACCCTGCCGGTCGAAAAAACGTGGATTGCATAAAGCGCGGCCGAATATGCTGTGAATGTATTGGGGTGGCCCGGGTTTCCATCCTCCCAATAATGATAGCTAGGTGCGAGGCAGGATCGATGCGCTATGGGCCGCCTGACACTTAGACCCTTGCAGATGAATTATTTAAGACTTAATACAGGACCCTGCCGGTCGAAAAACGTGGATTGCATAAAGCGCGGCGCCGAATATGCTGTGAATGTATTGGGGTGGCCCGGGTTTCCATCCTCCCAATAATGATAGCTAGGTGCGAGGCAGGATCGATGCGCTATGGGCCGCCTGACACTTAGACCCTTGCAGATGAAATTATTTAAGACTTAATACAGGACCCTGCCGGTGAAAAACGTGGATTGCATAAAGCGTGGCGCCGAATATGCTGTGAATGTATTGGGGTGGCCCGGGTTTCCATCCTCCCAATAATGATAGCTAGGTGCGAGGCAGATCGATGCGCTATGGGCCGCCTGACACTTAGACCCTTGCAGATGAATTATTTAAGACTTAATACAGGACCCTGCCGGTCGAAAAAATGTGCATTGCATAAAGCGCGGCGCCGAATATGCTGTGAATGTATTGGGGTGGCACTTGTTTCCATCCTCCCAATAATGATAGCTAGGTGCGAGGCAGGATCGATGCGCTATGGGCCGCCTGACACTTAGACCCTTGCAGATGAATGATTTAAGACTTAATACAGGACCTGTGCCGGTCGAAAAAACGTGGATTGCATAAAGCGTGGCGCCGAATATGCTGTGAATGTATTGGGTGGCACTTGTTTCCATCCTCCCAATAATGATAGCTAGGTGCGAGGCAGGATCGATGCGCTATGGGCCGCCTGACACTTAGACCCTTGCAGATGAATGATTTAAGACTTAATACAGGACCCTGCCGGTCGAAAAAACGTGGATTGCATAAAGCGCGCCGAATATGCTGTGAAGGTATTGGGGTGGGCCGGGTTTCCATCCTCCCAATAATGATAGCTAGGTGCGAGGCAGGATCGATGCGCTATGGGCCGCCTGACACTTAGACCCTTGCAGATGAATTATTTAAGACTTAATACAGGACCCTGCCGTCGAAAAACGTGGATTGCATAAAGCGCGGCACCGAATATGCTGTGAATGTATTGGGGGGCCCGGGTTTCCATCCTCCCAATAATGATAGCTAGTGCGAGGCAGGATCGATGCGCTATGGGCCGCCTGACACTTAGACCCTTGCAGATGAATTATTTAAGACTTAATACAGGACTGTGCCGGTGAAAAAACGTGGATTGCATAAAGCGTGGCGCCGAATATGCTGTGAATGTATTGGGGTGGCCTTGTTTCCATCCTCCCAATAATGATAGCTAGGTGCGAGGCAGGATCGATGCGCTATGGGCCGCCTGACACTTAGACCCTTGCAGATGAATTATTTAAGACTTAATACAGGACCTGCCGGTCGAAAAAAATGTGATTGCATAAAGCGCGGGCGCCGAATATGCTGTGAATGTATTGGGGTGGCCCGGGTTTCCATCCTCCCAATAATGATAGCTAGGTGCGAGGCAGGATCGATGCGCTATGGGCCGCCTGACACTTAGACCCTTGCAGATGAATTATTTAAGACTTAATACAGGACCCTGCCGGTCGAAAAACGTGGATTGCATAAAGCGTGGCGCCGAATATGCTGTGAATGTATTGGGGTGGCCCGGGTTTCCATCCTCCCAATAATGATAGCTAGGTGCGAGGCAGGATCGATGCGCTATGGGCCGCCTGACACTTAGACCCTTGCAGATGAATTATTTAAGACTTAATACAGGACCCTGCCGGTCGAAAAAACGTGGATTGCATAAAGCGCGGGCGAATATGCTGTGAATGTATTGGGGTGCCTTGTTTCCATCCTCCCAATAATGATAGCTAGGTGCGAGGCAGGATCGATGCGTATGGGCCGCCTGACACTTAGACCCTTGCAGATGAATGATTTAAGACTTAATACAGGACCCCTGCCGGTCGAAAAAACGTGGATTGCATAAAGCGCGGCGCCGAATATGCTGTGAATGTATTGGGGTGGCCCGGGTTTCCATCCTCCCAATAATGATAGCTAGGTGCGAGGCAGGATCGATGCGCTATGGGCCGCCTGACACTTAGACCCTTGCAGATGAATATTTAAGACTTAATACAGGACCCTGCCGGTGAAAAACGTGGATTGCATAAAGGGCGCCGAATATGCTGTGAAGGTATTGGGGTGGCCCGGGTTTCCATCCTCCCAATAATGATAGCTAGCGTGCGAGGCAGTATCGATGCGCTATGGGCCGCCTGACACTTAGACCCTTGCAGATGAATTATTTTAAGACTTAATACAGGACCCTGCCGGTCGAAAGAAAACGTGGATTGCATAAAGCGTGCGCCGAATATGCTGTGAAGGTATTGGGTGGCCGGGTTTCCATCCTCCCAATAATGATAGCTAGTGCGAGGCAGGATCGATGCGCTATGGGCCGCCTGACACTTAGACCCTTGCAGATGAATTTTAAACTAAATACAGACCCTGCCGGTCGAAAAAACGTGATTGCATAAAGGCGTGGCGCCGAATATGCTGTGAATGTATTGGGGTGGCCAGGTTTTCCATCCTCCAATAATGATAGCTAGGTGCGAGGCAGGATCGATGCGCTATGGGCCGCCTGACACTTAGACCCTTGCAGATGAATTATTTAAGACTTAAAACAGACCCTGCCGGTCGAAAAACTGGATTGCATAAAGCGCGGCGCCGAATATGCTGTGAAGTAATGGGGTGGCTAGGGTTTCCATCCTCCCAATAATGATAGCTAGGTGCGAGGCAGGATCGATTGCGCTATGGGCCGCCTGACACTTAGACCCTTGCAGATGAATTATTTTAAGACTTAATACAGGACCCTGCCGGTCGAAAAAACGTGGATTGCATAAGGCGGGAAATATGCTGTGAAGTATTGGGTGGCCCGGGTTCCATCCTCCCAATAATGATAGCTAGCGTGCGAGGCAGGATCGATGCGCTATGGGCCGCCTGACACTTAGACCTTGCAGATGAATTATTTAAGACTTAATACAGGACCCTGCCGGTCGAAAAAATGTGGATTGCATAAAGCGCGGCGCCGAATATGCTGTGAAGGTATTGGGGTGGCCTGGTTTCCATCCTCCCAATAATGATAGCTAGGTGCGAGGCAGGATCGATGCGCTATGGGCCGCCTGACACTTAGACCCTTGCGGATGAATTATTTAAGACTTAATACAGGACCCTGCCGGTCGAAAGAATGTGGATTGCATAAAGCGCGGCGCCGAATATGCTGTGAATGTATTGGGGTGGCACGGGTTTCCATCCTCCCAATAATGATAGCTAGGTGCCAGGCAGGATCGATGCGCTATGGGCCGCCTGACACTTAGACCCTTGCAGATGAATTATTTAAGACTTAATACAGGACCGTGCCGGTCGAAAGAATGTGAATTGCATAAAGCACGGCGCCGAATATGCTGTGAATGTATTGGGGTGGCCCGGGTTTCCATCCTCCCAATAATGATAGCTAGGTGCGAGCAGGATCGATGCGCTATGGGCCGCCTGACACTTAGACCCTAGCGATGAATTATTTAAGACTTAATACAGGACCCTGCCGGTCGAAAAAACGTGGATTGCATAAAGCGCGGCGCCGAATATGCTGTGAAGGTAATGGGGTGGCTAGGGTTTCCATCCTCCCAATAATGATAGCTAGGTGCGAGGCAGCATCGATGCGCTATGGGCCGCCTGACACTTAGACCCTTGCAGATGAATTATTTAAGACTTAATACAGGACCCTGCCGGTCGAAAAAACGTGGATTGCATAAAGCGCGGCGCCGAATATGCTGTGAATGTATTGGGGTGGCCCGGGTTTCCATCCTCCCAATAATGATAGCTAGGTGCGAGGCAGGATCGATGCGCTATGGGCCGCCTGACACTTAGACCCTTGCAGATGAATTATTTAAGACTTAATACAGGACCGTGCCGGTCGAAAAAACGTGGATTGCATAAAGCGCGGCGCCGAATATGCTGTGAAGGTATTGGGGTTGCCTGGGTTTCCATCCTCCCAATAATGATAGCTAGGTGCGAGGCAGGATCGATGCGCTACTGGCTGCCTGACACTTAGACCCTTGCAGATGAATTATTTAAGACTTAATACAGGACCCTGCCGGTCGAAAAAACGTGGATTGCATAAAGCGCGGCGCCGAATATGCTATGAAGGTAATGGGGTGGCTAGGGTTTCCATCCTCCCAATAATGATAGCTAGGTGCGAGGCAGGATCGATGCGCTATGGGCCGCCTGACACTTAGACCCTTGCAGATGAATTATTTAAGACTTGATACAGGACCGTGCCGGTCGAAAAAACGTGGATTGCATAAAGCGAGGCGCGGAATATGCTGTGAAGGTATTGGGGTGGCCCGGGTTTCCATCCTCCCAATAATGATAGCTAGGTGCGAGGCAGGATCGATGCGCTATGGGCCGCCTGACACTTAGACCCTTGCAGATGAATTATTTAAGACTTAATACAGGACCCTGCCGGTCGAAAAAATGTGGATTGCATAAAGCGCGGCGCCGAATATGCTGTGAAGGTATTGGGGTGGCCTGGGTTTCCATCCTCCCAATAATGATAGCTAGGTGCGAGGCAGGATCGATGCGCTATGGGCCGCCTGACACTTAGACCCTTGCGGATGAATTATTTAAGACTTAACACAGGACCCTGCCGGTCGAAAGAACGTGGATTGCATAAAGCGCGGCGCCGAATATGCTGTGAATGTATTGGGGTGGCACGGGTTTCCATCCTCCCAATAATGATAGCTAGGTGCCAGGCAGGATCGATGCGCTATGGGCCGCCTGACACTTAGACCCTTGCAGATGAATTATTTAAGACTTAATACAGGACCCTGCCGGTCGAAAGAATGTGAATTGCATAAAGCACGGCGCCGAATATGCTGTGAATGTATTGGGGTGGCCCGGGTTTCCATCCTCCCAATAATGATAGCTAGGTGCGAGGCAGGATCGATGCGCTATGGGCCGCCTGACACTTAGACCCTAGCGGATGAATTATTTAAGACTTAATACAGGACCCTGCCGGTCGAAAAAACGTGGATTGCATAAAGCGCGGCGCCGAATATGCTGTGAAGGTAATGGGGTGGCTAGGGTTTCCATCCTCCCAATAATGATAGCTAGGTGCGAGGCAGCATCGATGCGCTATGGGCCGCCTGACACTTAGACCCTTGCAGATGAATTATTTAAGACTTAATACAGGACCCTGCCGGTCGAAAAAACGTGGATTGCATAAAGCGCGGCGCCGAATATGCTGTGAATGTATTGGGTGGCCCGGGTTTCCATCCTCCAATAATGATAGCTAGGTGCGAGGCAGGATCGATGCGCTATGGGCCGCCTGACACTTAGACCCTTGCAGATGAATTATTTAAGACTTAATACAGGACCGTGCCGGTCGAAAAAATGTGGATTGCATAAAGCGCGGCGCCGAATATGCTGTGAAGGTATTGGGGTTGCCTGGGTTTCCATCCTCCCAATAATGATAGCTAGGTGCGAGGCAGGATTGATGCGCTACTGGCTGCCTGACACTTAGACCCTTGCAGATGAATTATTTAAGACTTAATACAGGACCCTGCCGGTCGAAAAAACGTGGATTGCATAAAGCACGGCGCCGAATATGCTGTGAAGGTATTGGGGTGGCCCGGGTTTACATCCTCCCAATAATGATAGCTAGGTGCGAGGCAGGATCGATGCGCTATGGGCCGCCTGACACTTAGACCCTTGCAGATGAATTATTTAAGACTTAATACAGGACCCTGCCGGTCGAAAAAACGTGGATTGCATAAAGCGAGGCGCCGAATATGCTGTGAAGGTATTGGGGTGGCCCGGGTTTCCATCCTCCCAATAATGATAGCTAGGTGCGAGGCAGGATCGATGCGCTATGGGCCGGCTGACACTTAGACCCTTGCAGATGAATTATTTAAGACTTAATACAGGACCCTGCCGGTCGAAAAAACGTGGATTGCATAAAGCGCGGCGCCGAATATGCTGTGAAGGTATTGGGGTGGCCTGGGTTTCCATCCTCCCAATAATGATAGCTAGGTGCGAGGCAGGATCGATGCGCTATGAGCCGCCTGACACTTAGACCCTTGCAGATGAATTATTTAAGACTTAATACAGGACCCTGCCGGTCGAAAAAACGTGGATTGCATAAAGCGCGGCGCCGAATATGCTGTGAAGGTAATGGGGTGGCTAGGGTTTCCATCCTCCCAATAATGATAGCTAGGTGCGAGGCAGGATCGATGCGCTATGGGCCGCCTGACACTTAGACCCTTGCGGATGAATTATTTAAGACTTAATACAGGACCCTGCCGGTCGAAAAAACGTGGATTGCATAAAGCGTGGCGCCGAATATGCTGTGAAGGTATTGGGGTTGCCTGGGTTTCCATCCTCCCAATAATGATAGCTAGGTGCGAGGCAGGATCGATGCGCTATGGGCCGCCTGACACTTAGACCCTTGCAGATGAATTATTTAAGACTTAATACAGGACCCTGCCGGTCGAAAAAACGTGGATTGCATAAAGCGCGGCGCCGAATATGCTGTGAAGGTATTGGGGTGGCCCGGGTTTCCATCCTCCCAATAATGATAGCTGGGTGCGAGGCAGGATCGATGCGCTATGGGCCGCCTGACACTTAGACCCTTGCGGATGAATTATTTAAGACTTAATACAGGACCCTGCCGGTCGAAAAAATGTGGATTGCATAAAGCGCGGCGCCGAATATGCTGTGAAGGTAATGGGGTGGCTAGGGTTTCCATCCTCCCAATAATGATAGCTAGGTGCGAGGCAGGATCGATGCGCTATGGGCCGCCTGACACTTAGACCCTTGCAGATGAATTATTTAAGACTTAATACAGGACCCTGCCGGTCGAAAAAACGTGGATTGCATAAAGCGCGGCGCCGAATATGCTGTGAAGGTATTGGGTGGCACGGGTTTCCATCCTCCCAATAATGATAGCTAGGTGCGAGGCAGGATCGATGCGCTATGGGCCGCCTGACACTTAGACCCTTGCAGATGAATTATTTAAGACTTAATACAGGACCCTGCCGGTCGAAAAAACGTGGATTGCATAAAGCGCGGCGCTGAATATGCTGTGAAGGTATTGGGGTGGCCCGGGTTTCCATTCTCCCAATAATGATAGCTAGGTGCGAGGCAGGATCGATGCGCTATGGGCCGCCTGACACTTAGACCCTTGCAGATGAATTATTTAAGACTTAATACAGGACCCTGCCGGTCGAAAAAACGTGGATTGCATAAAGCGCGGCGCCGAATATGCTGTGAAGGTATTGGGGTGGCCCGGGTTTCCATCCTCCCAATAATGATAGCTAGGTGCGAGGCAGGATCGATGTGCTATGGGCCGCCTGACACTTAGACCCTTGCAGATGAATTATTTAAGACTTAATACAGGACCCTGCCGGTCGAAAAAACGTGGATTGCATAAAGCGCGGCGCCGAATATGCTGTGAAGGTATTGGGGTGGCACGGGTTTCCATCCTCCCAATAATGATAGCTAGGTGCGAGGCAGGATCGATGCGCTATGGGCCGCCTGACACTTAGACCCTTGCAGATGAATTATTTAAGACTTAATACAGGACCCTGCCGGTCGAAAAAACGTGGATTGCATAAAGCACGGCGCCGAATATGCTGTGAAGGTAATGGGGTGGCTAGGGTTTCCATCCTCCCAATAATGATAGCTAGGTGCGAGGCAGGATCGATGCGCTATGGGCCGCCTGACACTTAGACCCTTGCGGATGAATTATTTAAGACTTAATACAGGACCCTGCCGGTCGAAAGAACGTGGATTGCATAAAGCGCGGCGCCGAATATGCTGTGAATGTATTGGGGTGGCACGGGTTTCCATCCTCCCAATAATGATAGCTAGGTGCCAGGCAGGATCGATGCGCTATGGGCCGCCTGACACTTAGACCCTTGCGGATGAATTATTTAAGACTTAATACAGGACCCTGCCGGTCGAAAGAACGTGGATTGCATAAAGCGCGGCGCCGAATATGCTGTGAAGGTATTGGGGTGGCCAGGGTTTCCATCCTCCCAATAATGATAGCTAGGTGCGAGGCAGGATCGATGCGCTATGGGCCGCCTGACACTTAGACCCTTGCAGATGTATTATTTAAGACTTGATACAGGACCCTGCCGGTCGAAAAAACGTGGATTGCATAAAGCGAGGCGCCGAATATGCTGTGAATGTATTGGGGTGGCCCGGGTTTCCATCCTCCCAATAATGATAGCTAGGTGCGAGGCAGGATCGATGCGCTATGGGCCGCCTGACACTTAGACCCTTGCAGATGAATTATTGAAGACTTAATACAGGACCCTGCCGGTCGAAAGAACGTGGATTGCATAAAGCGCGGCGCCGAATATGCTGTGAAGGTATTGGGGTGGCCCGGGTTTCCATCCTCCCAATAATGATAGCTAGGTGCGAGGCAGGATCGATGCGCTATGAGCCGCCTGACACTTAGAACCTTGCAGATGAATTATTTAAGACTTAATACAGGACCGTGCCGGTCGAAAAAACGTGGATTGCATAAAGCGCGGCGCCGAATATGCTGTGAATGTATTGGGTGGCCCGGGTTTCCATCCTCCCAATAATGATAGCTAGGTGCGAGGCAGGATCGATGCGCTATGGGCCGCCTGACACTTAGACCCTTGCAGATGAATTATTTAAGACTTAATACAGGACCCTGCCGGTCGAAAAAACGTGGATTGCATAAAGCGCGGCGCCGAATATGCTGTGAATGTATTTGGGTGGCCCGGGTTTCCATCCTCCCAATAATGATAGCTAGGTGCGAGGCAGGATCGATGCGCTATGGGCCGCCTGACACTTAGAACCTTGCAGATGAATTATTTAAGACTTAATACAGGACCGTGCCGGTCGAAAAAACGTGGATTGCATAAAGCGCGGCGCCGAATATGCTGTGAATGTATTGGGGTGGCCCGGGTTTCCATCCTCCCAATAATGATAGCTAGGTGCGAGGCAGGATCGATGCGCTATGGGCCGCCTGACACTTAGACCCTTGCAGATGAATTATTTAAGACTTAATACAGGACCGTGCCGGTCGAAAGAACGTGGATTGCATAAAGCGCGGCGCCGAATATGCTGTGAATGTATTGGGGTGGCACGGGTTTCCATCCTCCCAATAATGATAGCTAGGTGCGAGGCAGGATCGATGCGCTATGGGCCGCCTGACACTTAGACCCTTGCAGATGAATTATTTAAGACTTAATACAGGACCGTGCCGGTCGAAACAACGTGGATTGCATAAAGCGCGGCGCCGAATATGCTGTGAAGGTATTGGGGTGGCCCGGGTTTCCATTCTCCCAATAATGATAGCTAGGTGCGAGGCAGGATCGATGCGCTATGGGCCGCCTGACACTTAGACCCTTGCAGATGAATTATTTAAGACAGCACCTGCCCACATGCCCCAGGTCCCCCACAGGTCCCGCCGCCCCCGTCCGAAGGCCCACCTCGAACGCCGCCGCCCATCGTGCGCGGTGATCGCCGTCCGTCCGAAGCATTCAATGCCATCCCTCCCTATCCCAGACCCCAATCGCCCCCACACCCGGAACACCGGCAAAATGGATCCGTAACTTCGGGAAAAGGATTGGATCTGAGGGCTGGGCCTAGGGGTCTGCAGCTGTGAAGCTCGGGACTGCGGTGGTCTACCCAGCTGGAAACGGCTGGGCGGACTGCTGCGTGTCCTGGGTGGACGGCTGTAGAAGCTTCGGCGTTCCCTAACAGCCTGGCGGGGGGGGGGGGCACAGAGAGACCGTACTGCTTGCGAATTGACGCAGGCGGGGCCGCCATCATGTAAAGGTGTCGGGGGAATTAATTCGCAAGCAGCGGGAAGGCTGTGCGGCGGCCATATGGGGGTGCGCTTCGTCGCCTGCTGTTGCTGCGCCGTCACCACCCCCGCCACGATTCCACAGCCTGGCGGGGGGGCACAGAGAGACCGTACTGCTTGCGAATTGACGCAGGCGGGGCCGCCATCATGTAAAGGTGTCGGGGGAATTAATTCGCAAGCAGCGGGAAGGCTGTGCGGCGGCCATATGGATGGGGGTGCGCTTCGTCGCCTGCTGTTGCTGCGCCGTCACCACCCCCCCCACGATTCCACAGCCTGGCGGGGGGCCACAGAGAGACCGTACTGCTTGCGAATTGACGCAGGCGGGGCCGCCATCATGTAAAGGTGTCGGGGGAATTAATTCGCAAGCAGCGGGAAGGCTGCTGTGCGGCGGCCATATATATGGGGGTGCGCTTCGTCGCCTGCTGTTGCTGCGCCGTCACCACCCCCGCCACGATTCCACAGCCTGGCGGGGGGGCACAGAGAGACCGTACTGCTTGCGAATCGACGCAGGCGGGGCCGACATCATGTAAAGGTGTCGGGGGAATTAATTCGCAAGCAGCGGGAAGGCTGTGCGGCGGCCATATGGGGGTGCGCTTCGTCGCCTGCTGTTGCTGCGCCGTCACCACCCCCGCCACGATTCCACAGCCTGGCGGGGGGGCACAGAGAGACCGTACTGCTTGCGAATTGACGCAGGCGGGGCCGCCATCATGTAAAGGTGTCGGGGGAATTAATTCGCAAGCAGCGGGAAGGCTGCTGTGCGGCGGCCATATATATGGGGGTGCGCTTCGTCGCCTGCTGTTGCTGCGCCGTCACCACCCCCGCCACGATTCCACAGCCTGGCGGGGGGGCACAGAGAGACCGTACTGCTTGCGAATTGACGCAGGCGGGGCCGCCATCATGTAAAGGTGTCGGGGGAATTAATTCGCAAGCAGCGGGAAGGCTGTGCGGCAGCCATATGGGGGTGCGCTTCGTCGCCTGCTGTTGCTGCGCCGTCACCACCCCCGCCACGATTCCACAGCCTGGCGGGGGGGGGGCACAGAGAGACCGTACTGCTTGCGAATTGACGCAAGCGGGGCCGCCATCATGTAAAGGTGTCGGGGGAATTAATTCGCAAGCAGCGGGAAGGCTGTGCGGCGGCCATATGGGGGTGCGCTTCGTCGCCTGCTGTTGCTGCGCCGTCACCACCCCCGCCACGATTCCACAGCCTGGCGGGGGGGCACAGGGAGACCGTACTGCTTGCGAATTGACGCACGCGGGGCCCCCATCATGTAAAGGTGTCGGGGGAATTAATTCGCAAGCAGCGGGAAGGCTGTGCGGCGGCCATATGGGGGTGCGCTTCGTCGCCTGCTGTTGCTGCGCCGTCACCACCCCCGCCACGATTCCACAGCCTGGCGGGGGGGCACAGAGAGACCGTACTGCTTGCGAATTGACGCAGGCGGGGCCGCCATCATGTAAAGGTGTCGGGGGAATTAATTCGCAAGCAGCGGGAGGGCTGTGCGGCGGCCATATGGGGATGCGCTTCGTCGCCTGCTGTTGCTGCGCCGTCACCACCCCCGCCACGATTCCACAGCCTGGCGGGGGGGCACAGAGAGACCGTACTGCTTGCGAATTGACGCACGCGGGGCCCCCATCATGTAAAGGTGTCGGGGGAATTAATTCGCAAGCAGCGGGAAGGCTGTGCGGCGGCCATATGGATGGGGGTGCGCTTCGTCGCCTGCTGTTGCTGCGCCGTCACCACCCCCGCCACGATTCCACAGCCTGGCGGGGGGGGGCACAGAGAGACCGTACTGCTTGCGAATTGACGCAGGCGGGGCCGCCATCATGTAAAGGTGTCGGGGGAATTAATTCGCAAGCAGCGGGAAGGCTGTGCGGCGGCCATATATATGGGGGTGCGCTTCGTCGCCTGCTGTTGCTGCGCCGTCACCACCCCCGCCACGATTCCACAGCCTGGCGGGGGGCACAGAGAGACCGTACTGCTTGCGAATCGACGCACGCGGGGCCCCCATCATGTAAAGGTGTCGGGGGAATTAATTCGCATCAGCGGGAAGGCTGTGCGGCGGCCATATGGGGGTGCGCTTCGTCGCCTGCTGTTGCTGCGCCGTCACCACCCCCGCCACGATTCCACAGCCTGGCGGGGGGCACAGAGAGACCGTACTGCTTGCGAATTGACGCAGGCGGGGCCGCCATCATGTAAAGGTGTCGGGGGAATTAATTCGCATCAGCGGGAAGGCTGTGCGGCGGCCATATGGGGGTGCGCTTCGTCGCCTGCTGTTGCTGCGCCGTCACCACCCCCGCCACGATTCCACAGCCTGGCGGGGGGGGGCACAGAGAGACCGTACTGCTTGCGAATTGACGCAAGCGGGGCCGCCATCATGTAAAGGTGTCGGGGGAATTAATTCGCAAGCAGCGGGAAGGCTGTGCGGCGGCCATATGGGGGTGCGCTTCGTCGCCTGCTGTTGCTGCGCCGTCACCACCCCCGCCACGATTCCACAGCCTGGCGGGGGGGGCACAGAGAGACCGTACTGCTTGCGAATTGACGCAGGCGGGGCCGCCATCATGTAAAGGTGTCGGGGGAATTAATTCGCAAGCAGCGGGAAGGCTGTGCGGCGGCCATATGGGGGTGCGCTTCGTCGCCTGCTGTTGCTGCGCCGTCACCACCCCCGCCACGATTCCACAGCCTGGCGGGGGGGGCACAGGGAGACCGTACTGCTTGCGAATTGACGCAGCGGGGCCGCCATCATGTAAAGGTGTCGGGGGAATTAATTCGCAAGCAGCGGGAAGGCTGTGCGGCGGCCATATGGGGGTGCGCTTCGTCGCCTGCTGTTGCTGCGCCGTCACCACCCCGCCACGATTCCACAGCCTGGCGGGGGGGGGGGCACAGGGAGACCGTACTGCTTGCGAATTGACGCAGGCGGGGCCGCCATCATGTAAAGGTGTCGGGGGAATTAATTCGCAAGCAGCGGGAAGGCTGTGCGGCGGCCATATGGGGGTGCGCTTCGTCGCCTGCTGTTGCTGCGCCGTCACCACCCCGCCACGATTCCACAGCCTGGCGGGGGGGGCACAGGGAGACCGTACTGCTTGCGAATTGACGCACGCGGGGCCCCATCATGTAAAGGTGTCGGGGGAATTAATTCGCAAGCAGCGGGAAGGCTGTGCGGCGGCCATATGGGGGTGCGCTTCGTCGCCTGCTGTTGCTGCGCCGTCACCACCCCCGCCACGATTCCACAGCCTGGCGGGGGGGGGGCACAGGGAGACCGTACTGCTTGCGAATTGACGCAGGCGGGGCCCCCATCATGTAAAGGTGTCGGGGGAATTAATTCGCAAGCAGCGGGAAGGCTGTGCGGCGGCCATATGGGGGTGCGCTTCGTCGCCTGCTGTTGCTGCGCCGTCACCACCCCGCCACGATTCCACAGCCTGGCGGGGGGGCACAGAGAGACCGTACTGCTTGCGAATTGACGCAGGCGGGGCCGACATCATGTAAAGGTGTCGGGGGAATTAATTCGCAAGCAGCGGGAAGGCTGTGCGGCGGCCATATGGGGGTGCGCTTCGTCGCCTGCTGTTGCTGCGCCGTCACCACCCCCGCCACGATTCCACAGCCTGGCGGGGGGGCACAGAGAGACCGTACTGCTTGCGAATTGACGCAGGCGGGGCCGACATCATGTAAAGGTGTCGGGGGAATTAATTCGCAAGCAGCGGGAAGGCTGTGCGGCGGCCATATGGGGGTGCGCTTCGTCGCCTGCTGTTGCTGCGCCGTCACCACCCCCGCCACGATTCCACAGCCTGGCGGGGGGGCACAGAGAGACCGTACTGCTTGCGAATTGACGCACGCGGGGCCCCCATCATGTAAAGGTGTCGGGGGAATTAATTCGCATCAGCGGGAAGGCTGTGCGGCGGCCATATGGGGGTGCGCTTCGTCACCTGCTGTTGCTGCGCCGTCACCACCCCCGCCACGATTCCACAGCCTGGCGGGGGGGCACAGAGAGACCGTACTGCTTGCGAATCGACGCAGGCGGGGCCGCCATCATGTAAAGGTGTCGGGGAATTAATTCGCAAGCAGCGGGAAGGCTGTGCGGCGGCCATATGGGGGTGCGCTTCGTCGCCTGCTGTTGCTGCGCCGTCACCACCCCCGCCACGATTCCACAGCCTGGCGGGGGGGCACAGAGAGACCGTACTGCTTGCGAAATTGACGCAGGCGGGGCCGCCATCATGTAAAGGTGTCGGGGGAATTAATTCGCAAGCAGCGGGAAGGCTGTGCGGCGGCCATATGGGGGTGCGCTTCGTCGCCTGCTGTTGCTGCGCCGTCACCACCCCCGCCACGATTCCACAGCCTGGCGGGGGGGCACAGAGAGACCGTACTGCTTGCGAATTGACGCAGGCGGGGCCGCCATCATGTAAAGGTGTCGGGGGAATTAATTCGCAAGCAGCGGGAAGGCTGTGCGGCGGCCATATGGGGGTGCGCTTCGTCGCCTGCTGTTGCTGCGCCGTCACCACCCCGCCACGATTCCACAGCCTGGCGGGGGGGCACAGAGAGACCGTACTGCTTGCGAATTGACGCAGGCGGGGCCGCCATCATGTAAAGGTGTCGGGGGAATTAATTCGCAAGCAGCGGGAAGGCTGTGCGGCGGCCATATGGGGGTGCGCTTCGTCGCCTGCTGTTGCTGCGCCGTCACCACCCCCGCCACGATTCCACAGCCTGGCGGGGGGCACAGAGAGACCGTACTGCTTGCGAATTGACGCACGCGGGGCCCCATCATGTAAAGGTGTCGGGGGAATTAATTCGCAGCAGCGGGAAGGCTGTGCGGCGGCCATATGGGGGTGCGCTTCGTCGCCTGCTGTTGCTGCGCCGTCACCACCCCCGCCACGATTCCACAGCCTGGCGGGGGGGGGGCACAGGAGACCGTACTGCTTGCGAATGACGCAGGCGGGCCGCCATCATGTAAAGGTGTCGGGGAATTAATTCGCAAGCAGCGGAAGGCTGTGCGGCGGCCATATGGGGGTGCGCTTCGTCGCCTGCTGTTGCTGCGCCGTCACCACCCCCGCCACGATTCCACAGCCTGGCGGGGGGGCACAGAGAGACCGTACTGCTTGCGAATTGACGCAGGCGGGGCCGCCATCATGTAAAGGTGTCGGGGGAATTAATTCGCAAGCAGCGGGAAGGCTGTGCGGCGGCCATATGGGGGTGCGCTTCGTCGCCTGCTGTTGCTGCGCCGTCACCACCCCCGCCACGATTCCACAGCCTGGCGGGGGGGCACAGAGAGACCGTACTGCTTGCGAATTGACGCAGGCGGGGCCGCCATCATGTAAAGGTGTCGGGGGAATTAATTCGCAAGCAGCGGGAAGGCTGTGCGGCGGCCATATGGGGGTGCGCTTCGTCGCCTGCTGTTGCTGCGCCGTCACCACCCCGCCACGATTCCACAGCCTGGCGGGGGGGCACAGAGAGACCGTACTGCTTGCGAATTGACGCAGGCGGGCCGCCATCATGTAAAGGTGTCGGGGGAATTAATTCGCAAGCAGCGGGAAGGCTGTGCGGCGGCCATATGGGGGTGCGCTTCGTCGCCTGCTGTTGCTGCGCCGTCACCACCCCGCACGATTCCACAGCCTGGCGGGGGGCACAGAGAGACCGTACTGCTTGCGAATTGACGCAGCGCGGGGCCGCCATCATGTAAAGGTGTCGGGGGAATTAATTCGCAAGCAGCGGGAAGGCTGTGCGGCGGCCATATGGGGGTGCGCTTCGTCGCCTGCTGTTGCTGCGCCGTCACCACCCCGCCACGATTCCACAGCCTGGCGGGGGGGGCACAGAGAGACCGTACTGCTTGCGAATTGACGCAGGCGGGGCCGCCATCATGTAAAGGTGTCGGGGGAATTAATTCGCAAGCAGCGGGAAGGCTGTGCGGCGGCCATTATATGGGGGTGCGCTTCGTCGCCTGCTGTTGCTGCGCCGTCACCACCCCCGCCACGATTCCACAGCCTGGCGGGGGGGCACAGAGAGACCGTACTGCTTGCGAATTGACGCAGGCGGGGCCGCCATCATGTAAAGGTGTCGGGGGAATTAATTCGCAAGCAGCGGGAAGGCTGTGCGGCGGCCATATGGGGGTGCGCTTCGTCGCCTGCTGTTGCTGCGCCGTCACCACCCCGCCACGATTCCACAGCCTGGCGGGGGGGGGCACAGGAGAGACCGTACTGCTTGCGAATTGACGCAGGCGGGGCCGCCATCATGTAAAGGTGTCGGGGGGAATTAATTCGCAAGCAGCGGGAAGGCTGTGCGGCGGCCATATGGATGGGGGTGCGCTTCGTCGCGCTGCTGTTGCTGCGCCGTCACCACCCCCGCCACGATTCCACAGCCTGGCGGGGGGGGGGCACAGGAGACCGTACTGCTTGCGAATTGACGCACGGCGGGGGCCCCCATCATGTAAAGGTGTCGGGGGAATTAATTCGCAAGCAGAGGGAAGGCTGTGCGGCGGCCATATGGGGGTGCGCTTCGTCGCCTGCTGTTGCTGCGGCCGTCACCACCCCCGCCACGATTCCACAGCCTGGCGGGGGGGCACAGAGAGACCGTACTGCTTGCGAATTGACGCAGGCGGGGCCGACATCATGTAAAGGTGTCGGGGGAATTAATTCGCAAGCAGCGGGAAGGCTGTGCGGCGGCCATATGGGGGTGCGCTTCGTCGCCTGCTGTTGCTGCGCCGTCACCACCCCCGCCACGATTCCACAGCCTGGCGGGGGGCACAGAGAGACCGTACTGCTTGCGAATTGACGCAGGCGGGGCCGACATCATGTAAAGGTGTCGGGGGAATTAATTCGCATCAGCGGGAAGGCTGTGCGGCGGCCATATGGGGGTGCGCTTCGTCAGCCTGCTGTTGCTGCGCCGTCACCACCCCGCACGATTCCACAGCCTGGCGGGGGGGGCACAGAGAGACCGTACTGCTTGCGAATCGACGCAGGCGGGCCGCCATTCATGTAAAGGTGTCGGGGGAATTAATTCGCAAGCAGCGGGAAGGCTGTGCGGCGGCATATGGGGGTGCGCTTCGTCGCCTGCTGTTGCCTGCGCCGTCACCACCCCGCCACGATTCCACAGCCTGGCGGGGGGGCACAGAGAGACCGTACTGCTTGCGAATCGACGCAGGCGGGGCCGCCATCATGTAAAGGTGTCGGGGGAATTAATTCGCAAGCAGCGGGAAGGCTGTGCGGCGGCCATATGGGGGTGCGCTTCGTCGCCTGCTGTTGCTGCGCCGTCACCACCCCGCCACGATTCCACAGCCTGGCGGGGGGGCACAGAGAGACCGTACTGCTTGCGAATTGACGCAGGCGGGGCGCCATCATGTAAAGGTGTCGGGGAATTAATTCGCGAAGCAGCGGGAAGGCTGTGCGGCGGCCATATGGGGGTGCGCTTCGTCGCCTGCTGTTGGGCTGCGCCGTCACCATCCCCGCCACGATTCCAGCAGCCTGGCGGGGGGGCACAGAGAGACCGTACTGCTTGCCGAATTGACGCAGGCGGGGCCGCCATCATGTAAAGGTGTCGGGGGAATTAATTCGGCAAGCAGCGGAAGGCTGTGCGGCGGCCATATGGGGGTGCGCTTCGTCGGCCTGCTGTTGCTGCGCCGTCACCACCCCCGCCACGATTCCACAGCCTGGCGGGGGGGCACAGAGAGACCGTACTGCTTGCGAATTGACGCACGCGGGGGCCCCATCATGTAAAGGTGTCGGGGGAATTAATTCGCAAGCAGCGGGAAGGCTGTGCGGCGGCCATATGGGGGTGCGCTTCGTCGCCTGCTGTTGCTAGCTGCGCCGTCACCACCCCCGCCACGATTCCAACAGCCTGGCGGGGGGGCACAGAGAGACCGTACTGCTTGCGAATTGACGCAAGCGGGGCCGCCATCATGTAAAGGTGTCGGGGAATTAATTCGCAAGCAGCGGGAAAGGCTGTGCGGCGCCATATGGGGGTGCGCTTCGTCGCCTGCTGTTGCTGCGCCGTCACCACCCCCGCCACGATTCCACAGCCTGGCGGGGGGGGCACAGAGAGACCGTACTGCTTGCGAATTGACGCAGGCGGGGCCGCCATCATGTAAAGGTGTCGGGGAATTAATTCGCAAGCAGCGGGAAGGCTGTGCGGCGGCCATATGGATGGGGGTGCGCTTCGTCGCCTGCTGTTGCTGCGCCGTCACCACCCCCGCCACGATTCCACAGCCTGGCGGGGGGGGCACAGAGAGGCCGTACTGCTTGCGAATCGACGCAGGCGGGGCCGCCATCATGTAAAGGTGTCGGGGGAATTAATTCGCAGCAGCGGGAAGGCTGTGCGGCGGCCATATGGGGGTGCGCTTCGTCGCCTGCTGTTGCTGCGCCGTCACCACCCCGCCACGATTCCAGCCTGGCGGGGGGGGCACAGAGAGACCGTACTGCTTGCGAATTGACGCAGGCGGGCCGCCATCATGTAAAGGTGTCGGGGGAATTAATTCGCAAGCAGCGGGAAGGCTGTGGCGGCGGCCATATGGATGGGGGTGCGGTCGCTGCTGTTGCTGCGCGTCACCACCCCGCCACGTTCCACAGCCTGGCGGGGGGGCACAGAGAGACCGTACTGCTTGCGGATTGACGCAGGCGGGGCCGCCATCATGTAAAGGTGTCGGGGGAATTAATTCGCAAGCAGCGGGAAGGCTGTGCGGCGGCCATATGGATGGGGTGCGCGCTTCGTCGCCTGCTGTTGCTGCCCGTCACCACCCCGCCACGATTCCACAGCCTGGCGGGGGGCACAGGGCCGTACTGCTTGCGAATTGACGCAGGCGGGGCGCCATCATGTAAAGGTGTCGGGGGAATTAATTCGCAAGCAGCGGGAAGGCTGTGCGGCGGCCATATGGGGGTGCGCTTCGTCGGCCTGCTGTTGCTGCGCCGTCACAACCCCCCACGATTCACAGCCTGGCGGGGGGGCACAGAGAGACCGTACTGCTTGCGAATTGACGCAGGCGGGGCCGCCATCATGTAAAAGGTGTCGGGGGAATTAATTCGCAGCAGCGGGAAGGCTGTGCGGCGGCCATATGGGGGTGCGCTTTCG
>BDSI01000430.1:0-26845 GCA_003117195.1 Eudorina sp. 2006-703-Eu-15
CAACAGAATACTGCTGCGAGTCTGCTCTGCACGGGCGTTCAGCAGGCGTAGTTCGGCGGCAAGGTCGGGCTCAAGCTTTGTAGCCGTCATGAACTGCCGGATGACACGCCGTCGCTCGTCTGGGCTGGTGTACAGGGCGCAGGAGGCGCACATGGTCGAGAGTCTTGTACCGAGTGAGCAGCACATAGACCGTAGCGCGCTTGATGCCGTTGGGTGGTGGCGCCAGATCCACGACCCAACATTCATCTTTGAAGCTGCGGCCCTGTACGAAGAAGTCGGTGACAGCGTGGCGGTCGCCCAGCGGCATGTTGACGCGGCGCACCTCTTTGTTGGTGGTACCTATGTCGGCGGCGGGTACGACAATGCTGGCAGCCGACGACGCCCGCGGTGTGACTGCAAAGGCACCGCCCCGGGATGCAAAATCGGACAGGCCGTGGAGCACCGTGTCGGCGACGTGGCCGTTGACGGGGCGCACCAGAACGGCCGCCGGCAGATATTTCAGACGCCGGTAGGGTCCACGGCCATCATCCTCGGGCTCGCGGCTGTCTGTTAGAAGACCACAGCCTTCCACCTCGTTGTTGTGGCAGGCGCCTGCATCGGCCGTAATGGTGTCCAACAGGATGTAGCGGGCGCCCTCATAGTACCATGTGTCCGCTGTTGTGTGGTTGAAGGTGGCGTCCTTGACTCGCATTGCCACCACCTGCTCGACGGCCGTGAGTGGTGGCGCTGTTGCCGCACCACGCCGTTGCACGGGGATATGCTCAGCATTCCAGACGGTCAGGCGCTTGTTCTGGCGGCGTGCCTGTAGCATCATCAACCGCGTGTTCAGTGTGTGCCGGGGCTCGTTACGTTGCAGCACTACACGCGGGTCGAGGTCAGCCAAGTCCGTCAGGTCCGTGATGGCGCGCTGATTGAGTGCGTCCACTAGCTGTGCAACGCGTGACTCAGTCACGTGTCCGCCACCAAACATGGACGCGAAGTCGGTGAGCTGTACACCTGCGGGGCTGCTGTCCTGCCGCTGCTGCTTCTGCAGCACGAACACCGTTGTACTCAGTTGACGATAGAGGGTGAAGCCGTCTAGGATGCGGTTGTTGCGCTCCGGAACGGCTCGTCGGCTGCATGTAGCAGTTTCAGCAGTCGTGTCCTCGTCTGAGTCAGAGGTGTCCCCGGCCGTTGTGCACTCGGCGCGCATGGGACGAAGGCGGGGTTACGCTCGACATCGGTGGCATACCGGTAAATTGGGAGACCGCCAGGCTGTGGATGCTGAAGCGGGTCCCCGATGCCGGCACCAGCACGGCCAGACAGTACACGACGCGCCGGATGGTCAGGCGCGAGGTGCGGTGGCGGCTGCACGTTTGCGACGCAGGCGTGATAAATGGCACCGAGATGACCCAGGCTGTTCATGCCGATCTCCTCAAGGATGACGGCCCCGTCACCAACGTTCCGCTTAACCTGCGGAGGCGCAACAGGTACGACAGGTGTTGGTGCTTGATGGTTCTGTGCTGTGTTGAATGCAGTTTGTGTGATTTTCGGCAGCAGGCGTGTCAGGACGTCTGGGTTTAAGTCGTACATACCTGTTGTGCGACTCGCGCGCCTCGTTTTGGTCGGTCCTTGTTGCTCCGTTCGCCGCGATGCCAAACATTGCGTGTGTAGACAGGCTGCGGTGGACGGGTGTGTTGAAGACGGTTGCGGCCGTCCATGCATATGCGCAAGTGGCGACCCACTCTGGACAACCATGCTGGTAGGTATGCCACAACAAGGCGTGGGCGAACTGAGTCTTGCCGGTTCCCGGCGGCCCAGAACCAGCATCTGTGGTGGCGGGCCGGGATCGTGTTCACAGCGTCGCTCGAAGTACCGTGCGATGAGCATGAACGGCACGGCTTGGTCGGGCGCGAGCGTGAAGATCTC
The DNA here is from genome assembly GCA_003117195.1 of Eudorina sp. 2006-703-Eu-15. Lineage (NCBI taxonomy): Eukaryota > Viridiplantae > Chlorophyta > Chlorophyceae > Chlamydomonadales > Volvocaceae > Eudorina > Eudorina sp. 2006-703-Eu-15. The sequence goes on from BDSI01000430.1 coordinate 1,909, forward strand.
GATGGTAATCATCGATGCTCGGCGGCTGCAGCAGAGGGGCATATGTCGTACAGTTGCCCGTGTCGTCTGCTGGGGTGCTTTTGTTGAGTACACCAGCGCAACCAGGGACCGTCTGCAGTCCGATGCAGCCGTAGGCGACGGCTACCGTCTGACATGTCGGCAGGGCTGGTATTGTCCTCATCGTTCTCTGCGTCCAGGCTGTCCGTTGCCGTGACGAGTAGCGCTTCAGGCGGCATTAGCTTTCCGTCAGAAGAGGCACATCCGCAGCCCGCACACGACGAACGAAAGGACTGCTGCCGCGCAAGAGCGTCGGGCAAGTCGACCGCCCGGCAGCGGCGAGCAGCACCGTACGCATACAAGCCTGCGACGGTCGTCCTGTCGTACAGGTCCGTTAGGGCGATGCTGGCGAGCTCCACACCGGCGGTTGGGTTACCCTGGCCGGGCACAAATTCATACCGTTCGGCCTGGTCATCCCCGGGGCCCTGGGTCTGTGGATCGGGCTCAAAATGCCCCGCGCAGTCTCTACATCGTCCTCGGCGTCGTCGCTGGAACTGCAGTCCGTGTCGGGGAGGTCGGTGGCTGCGGCTGCGGCTCGTTGCTGGCGGCGCCACTGGTTATACTCCGCCTGGCGACGAGCTTTTGCAGCATGCTCCTCTTCGACGTTATCCAGAAGGACAGTGACGCATTCCAGGTATGCTCGGCCCGCCTCCGTCATGCTGAGTTCCGCCCACCATGCATCGTACGCCTCCTTAACAGTCAAGCCGGCAGGCACGGATGCCCGCGATGCGCCTTGAAGGTGCCCAGCACAAACGCGTAATACTGTACTGCGGCAGCGGCGTTGCTATCTTGTCGAGGCCGGCGGGGCAGCGGCCGCCCAACAGAACGTACTTGGGCCGCGGCAGACGACGCAGAATATGCGTGAGATACAGCGGGTGCGACGGGTGGAACGCCACCTTTGTAGGGGAACGGTTGCCGTGTAAGTCGTCGGCAGCTGCTGTGCATCAGTCGCTTCCACTGCAGGGTCACTTGCGGCTGTGTTGGACGACCCGGCACCCGCTGCATCTGTCTCGGCCGCCGAAGCAGTCACGACGGCCACCTTATGTTTCCGACGGCTGCTAGCGGCTGCCAAGATGTCGACGCTGAGGGTCTTCGCGTGCGGATGCTGCGCCGGGCTCACCGCGCGCGACCTCGTAGTTGGAGACCAGCGTATACACGCTGCAGTCCAGGCCGCTCAGCTCTATTCCGCGCTGCACGTAATTCTGAACGGCGTCTGACACGGTGAAGCCGCCGCCACGCTCGCCGGCCTCCACCAAATGCACACCCACGGCCGCGTCTTCGGGCTCCACCGCCGAGGCTTCTGCCAATGCAGTGAAGGCACCCACCGGCAGGTAGGCGCGGTCGAAGGATGTCTCGAACGTTGAGTAACCAGCCAGCTTGAATGCTATGAGCGCCATCCCCGCGGTGATGGTGGCCGTCATGCGGTGCACCGCCGCACAAATGTTACCAAACGCGGTGGGCCGTCCTCCGTGGCTTGCACATGCCCGCCTGTTATGAGGAAGTCCTGAACGCGGGCCATGGCGGAGCATGTCAGGTGCGCCTGGCTGCGTTCCAGCGTCTTCACCGTGTACTTGGTGCTATAATAGGCAGCCTTGCGAGCGCAATCTTTCGCGGGCTGCAGCAGCGAGCAGCCTCCACCATCTGCAGTGGCCGCACGAGCTGTTCCTGCACCTCGGCCGTGTAGTCACGGTCCACCTCACACGCCAGGGAGAACAACTGGTTGCAGCCGAACGCCAGAGCCGCAGCTGGGAAATGCGGCACAAGGTTGGGTGCCAGACGAGGCAGCAGGAACAGCCCTCCCATGCCGATCCACTGGAACGCCGTCCGAATCAGGCGCGGGAACTGCATGCCGCAGCTGCTGTCCGTGCCGCGCAACCATGCCGCTTGCAGGTGCTGTTATGAGAATGGGTCAGGGTGCTGCGAATGACGACGGCGTGGTGTGCGCGACATGCGGCATGCCGGGGCGGCGGCGGAAGGCCGCCGCCAGCACATCCAGCCAGGGTCCCAAAGTCGTAAGCGGCCGGCGGGCACTGGCTGTCCACGGGTGGCGGCACGCGACCTTGCTCACGTGCGTCGTCGTCGGACATGCCGAACACATGTCGCTCCGAATGACGGCCCGGTCGTAGTACGGCGACGGATACCACATCGCACACAGGGCATGCGCAAGCGCGAGCGCGCGACAGTTGGGGCCGCTGAACAGCGCCTGCAGTCGCTCTGCCGCAAAGGTCGCGACGTGCGCGATCCCGTGCAGGTGCAACGCCAAGCGGCCGCTCTGCTCCACCTTCACCGCCACCTCAAATGTGACCCCACAGAAGCAGTCCGGATTGGTCTGCTGCTTGGCGCCAGGTGCAAACCCGAAGAGCTGCTCGACCAGTACCTCCTTCGTGGCCACAAGTAGTGCAGCGCAGCTGTGGGGATCATCCCGCACTCGGCGCCATTTCTCGACCGTGCTAGGCACATGCGTCGGCCGGCCGTTGTCGTCGAAGTCGATGAGCTGACCGGAAGCGACTACGGCACATGCCGCATGCATGTCTGCCGGGTTCAGGTTGAAGAACAGCGGCGGCCAGCCGATGGTCATGCCAGCGGCACGCATAGTGGCCTTCGCGCCGTTGTAGTATGCATCCGTCAGATCTATCCGCAAGGTGCCGAGGCGTGCACCCTCCACGAGCGACCGTACCAGGGGTGACTGCTGGTTAAGCAACTGACGCCGCTGAGGGTGACGGAACGGCAGCGCCAGTATGTCGGCCATAGCGCGCACGACATCTCGGGGCACGCGTGCCACTGGATCGCCCAAACGCGGCTGCAGGTTCATGGCCACGCCCACCTGCGCCATGCACTGCTGCCGCACCAAGATGTCGTACATGCGCGCCAGAAGCATCAGGTTGCCGCTGAACTGCATCCGTGGCACCCGCCGCACCAGGTGGCGGCAGTACGCAGCGAACGACATGTTGATTGGCCGCTGCCCTGACAAGCCGAACGGGAAGGATGCCGGAAAGCAGACATTCAGGATGGCCGGGTGACGGTCGTCCAGGATGCCGGCGTCACGGCCGCCAGCCGCAAACACCAACCGTGCACGTCCTGTGAGCAAGTCATCCACGACGCTGGGCCTGGTGTCAAACTCGCTGCCATCCTCCGGCACAGTCGAAGGTTGCGGGAGAACGACTTCCAGCTCCTCCAGAGTGCCAAGTTCGGCATCATCTGTGACAGGCAGGCATGAAGACAACGAAAGTAGGTTACCGCAATAACACCGCCTAATGAATATCATCACGAATGCAACGTTAAAACAAACAGGTTCCCAAGAAGGCAATGAACGCGACGACAACCTAACATGACTTACCCGGCACGGGTACGACGCCTAATGGCTGCCGCACGATTGCCGCAAGCGGACATGCCGTCTGTTGCCCGTCACGTCCTGTAGGAAGGACAGCAGACGTGGCCCGACAATAATTGTCTGAAAATTATAGCAATGTGAACGGCGTATGGAAGCACCGAAATACACAGACATATAACCATGGATACGGCCCCGCACACCTGTAGTTACGGACGTTGCTGCAGCGGCCACCATGGCTTCATCCACGTCGCTGGAAGATTCCGATGCCTCTGTATATGCATACGACGGCGACATGCGGCGAACAACGAAGTACGTATTATATAGAACATGTAAACTAGATCTTTCACTAACGCAAAAATACACATGGCCAAGATTGTTAGTGTGAAAAAAGAAGCATACCTTGATCGTCGCCGACAACTACGCCCCGTCCAGCAGCCACTTCGATCGTCTCCTGCAATTGCCGTACACCGGCTGTACCGGTGCGGTCATGCAGAAACGTGGTGCGCAGCATGTTCGCCACCTCGGGGTCCGTCGGCCCGATGGCAGAACGTAGCAATGCGTCCGGCACAGTCGCCTCACAACCCATCCGTTCATACTCGGACAATGCGTCCTCGTCCACGGCAAGGTCGTCCTCCTCGTTACGCTGCAAGAAGCGAACCCAAGCCACGATGACAGCACCCCGCACTTTAAGGCCCGGCGCCCTCCGCACACGATCCAGCAGCTCCTGTCGGTTGCGCACTTGGTCGACGCAAACGACCGTGATGTTGCCCGCCAACTCCTCCACACGAGCAGGCAGCACCCCCCGCAGCATGTTTGGATCCGGATTGACGATGGCGATGCCGTGCGACCGTACGGCACGTGGGAATACCTCAGGAGGCCGGTCCGGGAAGTGCAAGATAAGCACCTGCTGAACAATACGTCCACGGCCGATCGCCTGCCCCTCCAAGAACGTTGGCATGGGCAACGGATCACCCAGATGGTTGACGCGTGGCACGTCTCCCGGATCAAGGCGCGCCAGCGCAGCTTCCGGTACACGGCGTGCTGCGACGGCATACAGATAAAGGACAAACAACATATATGTAAATTCGCCACATTGCACACTCGAGACAGCAACGGCAAATAGCAATACGACGCACACAACACACCAAACGCAAAAGTGTAAGCGTACCTTAGAGTACCCGCTTGCAATCATTACAAAGTCGCACACCATGGCGACGCACACAACACCAAACACAAAAATGTGCACCCGGTTCGGTATTATGAACCACAAGCAACCAACCTTCCAATGCCGGCTTGCAGTCATTGCAGATGCAGATCTGATCCGGCTGGTCATCGCCGCACACCATGGTACGGTTTGGTAAATCCGGCTCAAGCCGCATGCAGAACGGTACTTCCACACAAGCCGGATCCTCCGAACAGGCCCTGGGCTGTACACGCGGCGGATGGGGCCGCAAGTCCGGCGGCAGCTGCTCCAGTTGCGGCTCAGGCGCAGCCGTCTGGGCGGTCTGCTCTGCTTCATTGTCTGTGCCGTCTCCATCACCAGCACCGTCTGCGCCCGCGATATCATCGAAGACTGCAGCGGGATCACTGCTGGGCCGTTCGGACTGTTTAACACGGTACCGAAACGGAAGCACAGGATCCGGTGGTGGAGGTGCATAGCCCTGAGGAGTACGTGCCATCCGCCGCCACGCCAGTGTACGTGCATCCCGCGGCACAGCAGCCGTGCACATGATGTCAGCCCGCAGAATATCCACGTTCGGAATCTCGCTCCAGATATGCAGAGTCGAATCGTCCACCGAACACTGCTCCGAGCAGACGGCGCAGACCCGAGAAGGCATGCGCCGGCGCAGCGCAGCCGCCATGCTGGACGCAACCTCCAGCTGTTTCTCGTACGGCACCTGTCGTTCAGCTGTCAGCTGACCATTCGGCAAGTCCTGCACACGTCCCTCCGGCAAAGCCGAAAGGAACTTCGGCAACGTGTCCAGCTGGCGCTGAACACCGTATAAAAAATCAAAACGCAACAAGCTGCGCAGGCTGTCCACAAGGCTAGCCCCGGTGCCGCACTGGCTGCGCTGCTCTCGCTCCTGTCTCACGTGCAAACGGCTTGCAGCCAGAACCTCCCGGTCACGAGCCTGAACATCCGGATCAGCACGAGCAACAGCACGCTGCTGAGCATCCCGCCGCTGCTCCTCCGCTCGATGCTCTGGGTCGATGCGAGCGGCAGCATGCTGCTGAGCATCCCGCCGCTGCTCCTCCGCCCGATACTCCGGGTCGGTGCGAGCGGCAGCATGCTGCTGAGCATCCCGCCGCTGCTCCTCCGTCCGATACTCCGGGTCGGTGCGAGCGGCAGCATGCTGCTGAGCATCCCGCCGCTGCTCCTCCGCACGATACTTCACATCAGCACGCCGTAGCCGTTTACGCACTGCATCTTCTTGTACATCAGTGCCAAGCGGAAAGGTCCTCTTCACGAGGAAGCCGTCTGCTAACCCACCCAAACGCCCTGAGCCACGGGCGCTAGACGACGGCAGCCTACTACGGTCTGACATTTATGACTGAAAACACGAACGTCCAGAACTGATGATGACAAACGATCTATTAAAAACTTGTGATTTATTGATTACAATCATGATGCACAAACTTGTAACATAACGTGTAACATGGCACACAGCAACAAACAACACTGTACGATCCAGACGCCGCGAATGCTCAACGTCATGCCCCAAATCTGGCCAAACGAGCATACCATATGTATAACAGTAACAGAATCTTTCGGCAACCCACCAGACTCAACACACGCTCAGAAATGACAAACGTGATAACCGACCCACGAGTGACCCACGGGTCGGCTGCGCTCGACCGCGCCGCGCACCGCACGTGAGACGCGGGCAGCTACGGTGACCAGCGGCGCCGAACGGCGCCGGCTAGTCTGTCTGTCTGTCTGTCCGTCCGGAAAAAACGCGTAACACGCGTCTTTTGCGTGGTTTCGGAGCTCGGGTTTCAGCGGTTTCTCGCTAGGTCGGGTGATCGGGGCGCGTAACCGCCGGGCCGACCCGGGTTCGAATCCCGTCGCCGACTTTTTTTGTCTTGACTTTTTGTCGCACCGCACCGCACCGCATCGCATCGCATCGCATCGCATCGCATCGCATCGCATCGCATCGCATCGCATCGCATCGCATCGCATCGCATCGCATCGCATCGCATCGCATCGCATCGCATCGCATCGCATCGCATCGCATCGCATCGCACGCACCGCACCGCACCGCACCGCACCGCACCGCACCGCACCGCACCGCACCGCACCGCACCGCACCGCACCGCACCGCACCGCACCGCACCGCACCGCACCGCACCGCACCGCACCGCATCGCATCGCATCGTATCGTATCGCATCGCATCGCATCGCATCGCATCGCATCGCATCGCACCGCACCGCACCGCATCGCACCGCACCGAACCGCACCGCACCGCACCGCACCGCACCGCACCGCACCGCACCGCACCGCACCGCACCGCACCGCACCGCACCGCACCGCACCGCACCGCACCGCACCGCACCGCACCGCACCGCACCGCACCGCACCGCACCGCACCGCACCGCACCGCACCGCACCGCACCGCACCGCACCGCACCGCACCGCACCGCACCGCACGACACACGGCACGACACACCGCACCGCACCGCGCCGCGCCGCACCGCACCGCACCGCACCGCACCGCACACGGCACGGCACGGCAAGACACACGGTGCTGCACAACACACAGGACGGCACGACACACTGCACGGCACGGCAGACGGCACGACAGATGGCACGGCGTGGCACACGGCACGGCACTATACACGGCATGGCATGACACATGGCACGGCAAGGCACACGGCACAGCATGGCAAACGGCACGACACACGGCGCGGCAAAACACACGGCGCTGCACAACACACAGCACGGCATGACACACTGCACGGCACGGCAGACGGCACGACAGATGGCACGGCGTGGCACAGGGCACGGCACTGCAAACTGCACATCCGACAGCACGACACGGCACGGCACGGCACGGCACATCGCACCTCATCATCGTACAGCATCACACTTCATCATACTTCGTCGCACTTCATCGCACCTCGCCGCACCGGGCCGCACCGCACCGCACCTCACCTCACCTCACCTCACCTCACCTCACCTCACCTCACCTCACCTCACCTCACCTCACCTCACCTCACCTCACCTCACCTCACCTCACCTCACCTCACCTCACCGCACCGCACCGCACCGCACCGCACCGCACCGCACCGCACCGCACCGCACCGCCACCGCACCGCACCGCACCGCACCGCACCGCACCGCACCGCACCGCACCGCACCGGCCACCGCACCGCACCGCACCGCACCGCACCGGGTGCACCGCACCGCACCGGCAAGGCAAGGCAAGGCACACGGCACGGCACGACACATGGCACGGCAAGGCACACGGCACAGCATGGCAGACGGCACAACACACAGCACGACACAACACACAGCACGGCAAGACACACGGCACGGCATGGCAGACGGCATGACACGGCAGACAGCACGGCACGGCACGGCACATGGCACGGCACGGCACGGCAGACGAAACGGCATGGCGGAGGGCACGGCACGGCAGACGGCACGGCCGGCATGGTACACGGCACGGCATGGCAGACGGCACGGCACGGCAGACAGCAGACGGCACTGCATGGCGGACGGCATGGCATGGCAGACGGCACGGCAGCGCAAGGCAAGGCATGTCACGGCACGGCAGACGGCACGGCAGACAGCACGGCACGACGGCACGGCAGACGGTACGGCATGGCATACGGCATGGCAGACAGCGGACGACACTGCATGGCATACAGCATGGCATGGCAAGGCACACGGCACGGCACAGTGGAGGGCACGGCAAAGCACCGCACCGCGTTGCGCCGAGCATGACACACGGCACGGCAAGGCACGCAGCACAGCATGGCAGACGGCACGACACACGGCACAGCAAGGCACACGGCACGGCAAAACACACAGCACGGCAAGGCAGACGGCACAGCACGGCCAACGGCACGACACGGCAGACTGCACGGCACGGCAGACGGTATGGCACAGCCAACGGCACGGCACAGCAGACGGAACAGCATGGCAGACGGATAGGCAAGGCACACGGCACGGCACAGCAGATGTCGCGGCAAGGCAGACAGCATGGCACAGCAGAATGCACGGCAGAATGCACGGCACGGCAGACGGCACAGTATGGCACGGCAAACTGCACATCAGACGGCACGGCAGACGGTGCGGCACGGCATGGCAGACAGCAGACGGCACTGAATGACATACGGCATGGCATGGCATGGCACGGCACACGGCACGGCACGGCAGACGGCACGGCATGGCACACGGCGCGGCAAGGCACACTGCATGGCACAGCAGACGGCACGGCAAGGCGGACGGTATCGCACAGCCAACGGCACGACACGACAGACGGCACGGCACGGCAGACGGCACGGCAGACGGCATGGCACGGCAGACGCCACGGCAAGCAAGACGGCACGGCAAGGCGCACGGCACGGCACGCCTGCGCGCGCCGCGTGATGACAAGGACGTGAGACGCGGGCAGCTACGGTGACCAGCGGCGCCGAACGGCGCCGGCTAGTCCGTCTGTCCGGAAAAAACGCGTAACACACGTCTTTTGGGTGGTTTCGGAGCTCCAGTTTCTGCGGTTTCTCGCTAGGTCGGGTGATCGGGGCGCGTAACCGCCGGGCCGACCCGGGTTCGAATCCCGTCGGCACATTTTTTTGTCTTGATTTTTTATCGCACCGCACCGCACCGCACCGCACCGCACCGCACCGCACCACACCGCACCGCACTGCACCGCACCGCACCGCACCGGCCACCGCACCGCACCGCACCGCACCGCATCGGGCGCACCGCACCGCACCGGCAAGGCAAGGCAAGGCACACGGCACGGCACGACACATGGCACGGCAAGGCACACGGCACAGCATGGCAGACGGCACAACACACAGCACGACACAACACACAACACGGCAAGACACACGGCACGGCATGGCACACGGCATGACACGGCAGACAGCACGGCACGGCACGGCACATGGCACGGCACGGCACGGCAGACGAAACGGCATGGCAGAGGGCACGGCACGGCAGACGGCACGGCCGGCATGGTACACGGCACGGCATGGCAGACGGCACGGCACGGCAGACAGCAGACGGCACTGCATGGCGGACGGCATGGCATGGCAGACGGCACGGCAGCGCAAGGCAAGGCATGTCACGGCACGGCAGACGGCACGGCAGACAGCACGGCACGACGGCACAGCAGACGGTACGGCATGGCATACGGCATGGCAGACAGCGGACGACACTGCATGGCATACAGCATGGCATGGCAAGGCACACGGCACGGCACAGTGGAGGGCACGGCAAAGCACCGCACCGCGTTGCGCCGAGCATGACACATGGCACGGCAAGGCACGCAGCACAGCATGGCAGACGGCATGACACACGGCACAGCAAGGCACACGGCATGGCAAAACACACAGCATGCCGTTTGCGTTGTGACGGCACGGCAGACGCCACGACAAGCAAGACGGCACGGCAAGACACACGGCACGGCACAGCATGTGGCACGGCAAGGCAGACGGCACAGCACGGCCAACGGCACGACACGGCAGACTGCACGGCACGGCAGACGGTATGGCACAGCCAACGGCACGGCACAGCAGACGGAACAGCATGGCAGACGGATAGGCAAGGCACACGGCACGGCACAGCAGATGTCGCGGCAAGGCAGACAGCATGGCACGGCACAATGCACGGCAGAATGCACGGCACGGCAGACGGCACAGTATGGCACGGCAAACTGCACATCAGACGGCACGGCAGACGGTGCGGCACGGCATGGCAGACAGCAGACGGCACTGAATGACATACGGCATGGCATGGCATGGCACGGCACACGGCACAGCACGGCAGACGGCACGGCATGGCACACGGCGCGGCAAGGCACACTGCATGGCACAGCAGACGGCACGGCAAGGCGGACGGTATCGCACAGCCAACGGCACGACACGACAGACGGCACGGCACGGCAGACGGCACGGCAGACGGCATGGCACGGCAGACGCCACGGCAAGCAAGACGGCACGGCAAGGCGCACGGCACGGCACGCCTGCGCGCGCCGCGTGATGACAAGGACGTGAGACGCGGGCAGCTACGGTGACCAGCGGCGCCGAACGGCGCCGGCTAGTACGACCAGCCGCGCGTCCGTCCGTCTGTCCGGAAAAAACGCGTAACACACGTCTTTTGGGTGGTTTCGGAGCTCCAGTTTCTGCGGTTTCTCGCTAGGTCGGGTGATCGGGGCGCGTAACCGCCGGGCCGACCCGGGTTCGAATCCCGTCGGCACATTTTTTTGTCTTGATTTTTTATCGCACCGCACCGCACCGCACCGCACCGCACCGCACCGCACCGCACCGCACCGCACCACACCGCACCGCACTGCACCGCACCGCACCGCACCGGCCACCGCACCGCACCGCACCGCACCGCACCGGGCGCACCGCACCGCACCAGCAAGGCAAGGCAAGGCACACGGCACGGCACGACACATGGCACGGCAAGGCACACGGCACAGCATGGCAGACGGCACAACACACAGCACGACACAACACACAACACGGCAAGACACACGGCACGGCATGGCACACGGCATGACACGGCAGACAGCACGGCACGGCACGGCACATGGCACGGCACGGCACGGCAGACGAAACGGCATGGCAGAGGGCACGGCACGGCAGACGGCACGGCCGGCATGGTACACGGCACGGCATGGCAGACGGCACGGCACGGCAGACAGCAGACGGCACTGCATGGCGGACGGCATGGCATGGCAGACGGCACGGCAGCGCAAGGCAAGGCATGTCACGGCACGGCAGACGGCACGGCAGACAGCACGGCACGACGGCACAGCAGACGGTACGGCATGGCATACGGCATGGCAGACAGCGGACGACACTGCATGGCATACAGCATGGCATGGCAAGGCACACGGCACGGCACAGTGGAGGGCACGGCAAAGCACCGCACCGCGTTGCGCCGAGCATGACACATGGCACGGCAAGGCACGCAGCACAGCATGGCAGACGGCATGACACACGGCACAGCAAGGCACACGGCATGGCAAAACACACAGCATGCCGTTTGCGTTGTGACGGCACGGCAGACGCCACGACAAGCAAGACAGCACGGCAAGACACACGGCACGGCACAGCATGTGGCACGGCAAGGCAGACGGCACAGCACGGCCAACGGCACGACACGGCAGACTGCACGGCACGGCAGACGGTATGGCACAGCCAACGGCACGGCACAGCAGACGGAACAGCATGGCAGACGGATAGGCAAGGCACACGGCACGGCACAGCAGATGTCGCGGCAAGGCAGACAGCATGGCACGGCACAATGCACGGCAGAATGCACGGCACGGCAGACGGCACAGTATGGCACGGCAAACTGCACATCAGACGGCACGGCAGACGGTGCGGCACGGCATGGCAGACAGCAGACGGCACTGAATGACATACGGCATGGCATGGCATGGCACGGCACACGGCACAGCACGGCAGACGGCACGGCATGGCACACGGCGCGGCAAGGCACACTGCATGGCACAGCAGACGGCACGGCAAGGCGGACGGTATCGCACAGCCAACGGCACGACACGACAGACGGCACGGCACGGCAGACGGCACGGCAGACGGCATGGCACGGCAGACGCCACGGCAAGCAAGACGGCACGGCAAGGCGCACGGCACGGCACGCCTGCGCGCGCCGCGTGATGACAAGGACGTGAGACGCGGGCAGCTACGGTGACCAGCGGCGCCGAACGGCGCCGGCTAGTCCGTCACCGTAGCTGCGACCGTGAAACGGTCGCGTAGCGGAGGTCTTACGACCAGCCGCGCGTCCGTCACCGTAGCTGCGACCGTGAAACGGTCGCGTAGCGGAGGTCTTACGACCAGCCGCGCGTCCGTCTGTCACCGTAGCTGCGACCGTGAAACGGTCGCGTAGCGGAGGTCTTACGACCAGCCGCGCGTCCGTCACCGTAGCTGCGACCGTGAAACGGTCGCTAAGCGGAGGTCTTACGACGAATCGCCTGATGTCTGTCACCGTAGCTGCGACCGTGAAACGGTCGCGTAGCGGAGGTCTTACGACCAGCCGCGCGTCTGTCTGTCTGTCCGGAAAAAACGCGTAACACGCGTCTTTTGCGTGGTTTCGGAGCTCGGGTTTCTTCGGTTTCGCGCTAGGTCGGGTGATCGAGGCGCGTAACCGTCGGGCCGACCCGGGTTCGAATCCCGTCGCCGTTTTTTGTCTTGATTTTTTTTCGCATCGCATCGCATCGAATCGCATCGAATTGCATTGAATCGCATCGCATCGCACCGCACCGCACCGCACCGCGCCGCACCGCACCGCACCGCACCGCACCGCACCGCACCGCACCGCACCGCACCGCACCGCACCGCACCGCACCGCACCGCACCGCACCGCACCGCACCGCACCGCACCGCACCGCACCGCACCGCACCGCACCGCACCGCACCGCACCGCACCGCACCGCGTCGCTACGCACCGCACCGCACAGCACCGCACCGCACCGCACCGCACCGCACAGCACCGCACCGCACCGCACCGCGTCGCTACGCACCGCACCGCACAGCACCGCACAGCACCGCACAGCACCGCACAGCACCGCACCGCACCGCACCGCACCGCACCGCACCGCACCGCACCGCACCGCACCGCACCGCACCGCACCGCACCGCACCGCACCGCACCGCACCGCACGACACACGGCACGACACACCGCACTGCACCGCGCCGCGCCGCACCGCACCGCACCGCACCGCACCGCACACGGCACGGCACGGCAAGACACACGGTGCTGCACAACACACAGGACGGCACGACACACTGCACGGCACGGCAGATGGCACGACAGATGGCACGGCGTGGCACACGGCACGGCACTATACACGGCATGGCATGACACATGGCACGGCAAGGCACACGGCACAGCATGGCAAACGGCACGACACACGGCACGGCAAAACACACGGCGCTGCACAACACACAGCACGGCATGGCACACTGCACGGCACGGCAGACGGCACGACAGATGGCACGGCGTAGCACAGGGCACGGCACTGCAAACTGCACATCCGACAGCACGACACGGCACGGCACGGCACGGCACATCGCACCTCATCATCGTACAGCATCACACTTCATCATACTTCATCGCACTTCATCGCACCTCGCCGCACCGGGCCGCACCGCACCGCACCGCACCGCACCGCACCTCACCTCACCTCACCTCACCTCACCTCACCTCACCGCACCGCACCGCACCGCACCGTACCGCACCGCACCGCACCGCACCGCACCGCACCGCACCGCACCGCACCGCACCGCACCGCACCGCACCGCACCGCACCGCACCGCACCGCACCGCACCGCACCGCACCGCACCGCACCGCACCGCACCGCACCGCACCGCACCGCACCGCACCGCACCGCACCGGCCACCGCACCGCACCGCACCGCACCGCACCGGGCGCACCGCACCGCACCGGCAAGGCAAGGCAAGGCACTCGGCACGGCACGACACATGGCACGGCAAGGCACACGGCACAGCATGGCAGACGGCACAACACACAGCACGGCAAGACACACGGCACGGCACGGCACATGGCACGGCACGGCACGGCAGACGAAACGGCATGGCAGAGGGCACGGCACGGCAGACGGCACGGCCGGCATGGTACACGGCACGGCATGGCAGACGGCACGGCACGGCAGACAGCAGACGGCACTGCATGGCGGACGGCATGGCATGGCAGACGGCACGGCAGCGCAAGGCAAGGCATGTCACGGCACGGCAGACGGCACGGCAGACAGCACGGCACGACGGCACAGCAGACGGTACGGCATGGCATACGGCATGGCAGACAGCGGACGACACTGCATGGCATACAGCATGGCATGGCAAGGCACACGGCACGGCACAGTGGAGGGCACGGCAAAGCACCGCACCGCGTTGCGCCGAGCATGACACATGGCACGGCAAGGCACGCAGCACAGCATGGCAGACGGCACGACACACGGCACAGCAAGGCACACGGCACGGCAAAACACACAGCATGCCGTTTGCGTTGTGACGGCACGGCAGACGCCACGACAAGCAAGACGGCACGGCAAGGCACACGGCACGGCACAGCATGTGGCACGGCAAGGCAGACGGCACAGCACGGCCAACGGCACGACACGGCAGACTGCACGGCACGGCAGACGGTATGGCACAGCCAACGGCACGGCACAGCAGACGGAACAGCATGGCAGACGGATAGGCAAGGCACACGGCACGGCACAGCAGATGTCGCGGCAAGGCAGACAGCATGGCACAGCAGAATGCACGGCAGAATGCACGGCACGGCAGACGGCACAGTATGGCACGGCAAACTGCACATCAGACGGCACGGCAGACGGTGCGGCACGGCATGGCAGACAGCAGACGGCACTGAATGACATACGGCATGGCATGGCATAGCACGGCACACGGCACAGCACGGCAGACGGCACGGCATGGCACACGGCGCGGCAAGGCACACTGCATGGCACAGCAGACGGCACGGCAAGGCGGACGGTGTCGCACAGCCAACGGCACGACACGACAGACGGCACGGCACTGCAGACGGCACGGCAGACGGCATGGCACGGCAGACGCCATGGCAAGCAAGACGGCACGGCAAGGCGCACGGCACGGCACGCCTGCGCGCGCCGCGTGATGACAAGGACGTGAGACGCGGGCAGCTACGGTGACCAGCGGCGCCGAACGGCGCCGGCTAGTCCGTCCGTCACCGTAGCTGCGACCGTGAAACGGTCGCTAAGCGGAGGTCTTACGACGAATCGCCTGATGTCCGTCACCGTAGCTGCGACCGTGAAACGGTCGCGTAGCGGAGGTCTTACGACCAGCCGCGCGTCTGTCCGCCGTCTGTCCGGAAAAAACGCGCAACACGCGTCTTTTGCGTGGTTTCGGCGCTCGAGTTTCTGCGGTTTCTCGCTAGGTCGGGTGATCGGGGCGCGTAACGGCGCGTAACCGCCGGGCCGACCCGGGTTCGAATCCCGTCGCCGGCTTTTTTTTGTCTTGACTTTTTATCGCACCGCACCGCACCGCACCGCACCGCACCGCACCGCACCGCACCGCACCGCACCGCACCGCACCGCACCGCATCGCATCGCATCGCGTCGCATCGCACCGCATCGCACCGCACCGCATCGCACCGCACCGCATCGCACCGCACCGCACCGCACCACACCACACCGCACCGCACCGCATCGCACCGCGCCACACTGCACTGCACCGCACCGCGCCGATTGGCGCCACACCGCATCACACCACCCCGCACCGCACTGCGCCGCATCATTCCGTACCACGCCGTGACACGCCGCACTGCACCCGCCATGTCCTACATGCATGGGCATGACCGAGGGCGCACGAGCGAAGCGAGCCCGCCAGAGGGAGTGCTGAATACACAACCCCGTCCTGCATCACATCGCATTGCATCACAACTCATTGCATCGCATCGGCACGGCACGGAACTGCACGGCACGGCACGGCACGGGACGGCACCACACAGCACGGCAGATCGCACGGCATGGCAGACGGCACGGCACGGCAGGTGGCACAGCACGGCAGACGCCCCGTCACGGCAGACGGCACGGCAGATGGCACGGCAAACGGCACGGGACGGCACGACAGACGGCACGGCACGGCACACAGCATGACCAGGCATGGCACAGCAGACGGCACGGCATAGTAGATGGCATGGCCCGGCAGACGGCACGGCAAGGCAAACGGCGCGGCACTGCAGACGGCACGCCACGGCACACAGCATGACCCGGCACGGCACAGCACACGGCGCAACATAGCAGACGGCACGGCCTGGCATACGGCACAGCTCGGCCACAACGCACCGTATCGCAACGCACCGCATCGCAACGCACCGCATCGCAACACACCGCGCCGCCTGTTTCGGAGCTCGTGTTTCCGCGGTTTCACGCTAGGTCGGGTGATCGAGGCGTGTAACCGACACGTAACCGTCGGGCCGACCCGGGTTCGAATCCCGTCGCCGATTTTTTTATGTCATTATTTTTTCCGCGCACCGCACCGCACCGCACCGCACCGCACCGCACCGCGCGCACCGCACCGCACCGCACCGCACCGCACCGCACCGCACCGCACCGCACCGCACCGCACCGCACCGCACCGCACCGCACCGCACCGCACCGCACCGCACCGCACCGCACCGCACCGCACCGCACCGCACCGCACCGCACCGCACCGCACCGCACCGCACCGCACCGCACCGCACGCACCGCACCGCACCGCACCGCACCGCACGCACCGCACCGCACCCCCCCCCCCACCGCACCGCACGCACCGCACCGCACCCCGCACCCGCACTGCACCGCCCCCCCGCACCGCACCGCACCGCACCGCACCGCACCGCACCGCACCGCACCGCACCGCACCGCACCGCATCGCACCGCACCGCACCGCACCGCACCGCACCGCACCGCACCGCACTGCACCGCACCGCACCGCACCGCACTGCACCGCACCGCACCGCACCGCACCGCACCGCACCGCACCGCGCACGGCACGGCACGGCGAGACACACGGTGCTGCACAACACACAGCACGGCACGACACACTGCACGGCACGGCAGACGGCACACGCACCACGCCGCATCGCACCGCGTATCACTGCAACGCATCGCACCGCACCGCGCCGCACCGTAACGCAACGCAATGCAACGCAACACATCGCACCGTATGACATTGCAACCAATGCTGACGGCATGGCAAACAGCAGACGGTACTGCATGGCATACGGCATTGCATGGCATGGCACACGGCATGACACGACACACGGCACAACACACCGCACTGCACCGCGCCGCGCCGCACCGCACCGCACCTCACCGCACCGCACACGGCACGGCACGGCAAGACACACGGTGCTGCACAACACACAGGACGGCACGACACACTGCACGGCACGGCAGACGGCACGACAGATGGCACGGCGTGGCACACGGCATGGCACTATACACGGCATGGCATGACACATGGCACGGCAAGGCACACGGCACAGCATGGCAAACGGCACGACACACGGCACGGCAAAACACACGGCGCTGCACAACACACAGCACGGCATGACACACTGCACGGCACAGCAGACGGCACGACAGATGGCACGGCGTGTCACAGGGCACGGCACTGCAAACTGCACATCCGACAGCACGACACGGCACGGCACGGCACGGCACATTAAACCTCATCATCGTACAGCATCACACTTCATCATACTTCATCGCACTTCATCGCACCTCGCCGCACCTCGCCGCACCGGGCCGCACCGCACCGCACCGCACCACACCGCACCACACCGCACCGCACCGCACCGCACCGCACCGCACCGCACCGCACCGCACCGCACCGCACCGCACCGCACCGCACCGCACCGCACCGCACCGTAGCTGCGACCGTGAAACGGTCGCGTAGCGGAGGTCTTACGACCAGCCGCGCGTCTGTCACCGTAGCTGCGACCGTGAAACGGTCGCGTAGCGGAGGTCTTACGACCAGCCGCGTGTCCGTCACCGTAGCTGCGACCGTGAAACGGTCGCGTAGCGGAGGTCTTACGACCAGCCGCGCGTCCGTCACCGTAGCTGCGACCGTGAAACGGTCGCGTAGCGGAGGTCTTACGACCAGCCGCGCGTCCGTCCGTCACCGTAGCTGCGACCGTGAAACGGTCGCGTAGCGGAGGTCTTACGACCAGCCGCGCGTCCGTCCGTCTGTCTGTCCGGAAAAAACGCGTAACACGCGTCTTTTGCGTGGTTTCGGAGCTCCAGTTTCTGCGGTTTCTCGCTAGGTCGGGTGATCGGGGCGCGTAACCGCCGGGCCGACCCGGGTTCGAATCCCGTCGGCACATTTTTTTGTCTTTATTTTTTATCGCACCGCACCGCACCGCACCGCACCGCACTGCACTGCACTGCACCGCACCGCACCGCACCGCACCGCACCGCACCGCACCGCACCGCACCGCACCGCACCGCACCGCACCGCACCGCACCGCACCGCACCGCACCGCACCGCACCGCACCGCACCGCACCGCACCGCACCGCACCGCACCGCACCGCACCGCACCGCACCGCACCGCACCGCACCGCACCGCACCGCACCGCACCGCACCGCACCGCGCCGCACCGCACCGCACCGCATCGCACCATGTCACACGGCAGTGCATCATATCACATGAGCGGGGAGCGTTGCGCCGAGCATGACACATGGCACGGCAAGGCACGCAGCACAGCATGGCAGACGGCACGACACACGGCACAGCAAGGCACACGGCACGGCAAAACACACAGCACGGCATGACACACTGCACGGCACGGCAGACGGCACGACAGATGGCACGGCGTGGCACAGGGCACGGCACTGCAAACTGCACATCCGACAGCACGACACGGCACGGCACGGCACGGCACATCGCACCTCATCATCGTACTACATCACACTACATCATACTTCATCGCACTTCATCGCACCTCGCCGCACCGGGCCGCACCGCACCGCACCGCACCGCACCGCACCGCACCGCACCGCACCGCACCGCACCGCACCGCACCGCCCCACCGCACCGCACCGCACCGCACCGCACCGCACCGCACCGCCACCGCACCGCACCGCACCGCCACCGCACCGCACCGCACCGCCACCGCACCGCACCGCACCGCACCGCACCGCACCGCACCGCACCGCACCGCACCGCACCGCACCGCACCGCACCGCACCGCACCGCACCGCACCGCACCGCCACCGCACCGCACGCACCGCACCGCACCGCACCGCACCGCACCGCACCGCACCGCACCGCACCGCACCGCACCGCACCGCACCGCACCGCACCGCACCGCACCGCACCGCACCGCACCGCACCGCACCGCACCGCCACCGCACCGCACCGCACCGCACCGCACCGCACCGCACCCCCGCACCGCCCCGCACCGCACCGCACGCACCGCACCGCACCGCACCGCACCGCACTGCACCGCACCGCACCGCACCGCACAACACCGCACCGCACCGCACCGCACCGCACCGGCACGGCAAGACACACGGCACGGCATGGCACACGGCATGACACGGCAGACAGCACGGCACGGCACGGCACATGGCACGGCACAGCACAGCAGACGAAACAGCATGGCAGAGGGCACGGCGCGGCAGACGGCACGGCCGGCATGGTACACGGCACGGCATGGCAGACGGCACGGCACGGCAGACAGCAGACGGCACTGCATGGCGGACGGCATGGCATGGCAGACGGCACGGCAGCGCAAGGCAAGGCATGTCACGGCACAGCAGACGGCACGGCAGACAGCACGGCACGACGGCACAGCAGACGGTACGGCATGGCATACGGCATGGCAAACAGCGGACGACACTGCATGGCATACAGCATGGCATGGCAAGGCACACGGCACGGCACAGTGGAGGGCACGGCAAAGCACCGCACCGCGTTGCGCCGAGCATGACACATGGCACGGCAAGGCACGCAGCACAGCATGGCAGACGGCACGACACATGGCACAGCAAGGCACACGGCACGGCAGAACACACAGCATGCCGTTTGCGTTGTGACGGCACGGCATACGCCACGACAAGCAAGACGGCACGGCAAGGCACACAGCACGGCACAGCATGTGGCACGGCAAGGCAGACGGCACAGCACGGCCAACGGCACGACACGGCAGACTGCACGGCACGGCAGACGGTATGACACAGCCAACGGCACGGCACAGCAGACGGAACAGCATGGCAGACGGATAGGCAAGGCACACGGCACGGCACAGCAGATGTCGCGGCAAGGCAGACAGCATGGCACGGCAGAATGCACGGCAGAATGCACGGCACGGCAGACGGCACAGTATGGCACGGCAAACTGCACATCAGACGGCACGGCAGACGGTGCGGCACGGCATGGCAGACAGCAGACGGCACTGAATGACATACGGCATGGCATGGCATGGCACGGCAGACGGCACGGCATGGCAGACGGCACGGCATGGCACACGGCGCGGCAAGGCACACTGCATGGCACAGCAGACGGCACGGCAAGGCGGACGGTATCGCACAGCCAACGGCACGACACGACAGACGGCACGGCACGGCAGACGGCACGGCAGAGGGCATGGCACGGCAGACGCCACGGCAAGCAAGACGGCACGGCAAGGCGCACGGCACGGCACGCCTGCGCGCGCCGCGTGATGACAAGGACGTGAGACGCGGGCAGCTACGGTGACCAGCGGCGCCGAACGGCGCCGGCTAGTCCGTCCGTCCGTCTGTCTGTCCGGAAAAAAACGCGTAACACGCGTCTTTTGGGTGGTTTCGGAGCTCGGGTTTCCACGGTTTATCGCTAGGTCGGGTGATCGAGGCGCGTAACCGCCGGGCCGACCAGGTTCGAATCCCGTCGGCACATTCTTTTGTCTTATTTTTTATCGCAGCGCAGCGCATCGCATGGAATCGCACCGCAGTAGAATCGAATCGTATTGAATCGAATCGCATCGCATCGCATCGCACCGCACCGCACCGCACCGCACCGCACCGCACCGCACCGCACCGCACCGCACCGCACCGCACCGCACCGCACCGCACCGCACCGCACCGCACCGCACCGCCACCGCACCGCACCGCACACGGCACGGCACGGCGAGACACACGGTGCTGCACGACACACAGCACGGCACGACACACTGCACGGCATGGTAGACGGCACGACAGATGGCACGGCGTGGCACACGGCACGGCACTATACACGGCATGGCATGACACGTGGCACGGCAAGGCACGTGGCACAGCATGGCAAACGGCACGACACACGGCACGGCAAAACACACGGCGCTGCACAACACACAGCACGGCATGACACACTGCACGGCACGGCAGACGGCACGACAGATGGCACGGCGTGGCACAGGGCACGACACTGCAAACTGCACATCCGACGGCATGACACGGCACGGCACGGCACGGCACATCGCACCTCATCGCACCTCACGGCACGGCACATCGCACCTCATCATCGTACAGCATCTCACTTCATCGTACCTCATCGCACTTCATCGCACCTCGCCGCACCGGGCCGCACCGAACCGAACCGCACCGCACTTCATCGCACCTCGCCGCACCGGGTCGCCACCGCACCGCACCGCACCGCACCGCACCGCACCGCACCGCACCGCACCGCACCGCACCGCACCGCACCGCACCGCCACCGCACCGCACCGCACCGCACCGCACCGCACCGCACCGCACCGCACCGCACCGCACCGCACCGCAACCGCACCGCACCGCACCGCACCGCACCGCACCGCACCGCACGCACCGCACCGCACCGCCCACCGCCACCGCACGCACCGCACCGCACCGCCACCGCACCGCACCGCACCGCCACCGCACCGCACCGCACCGCACCGCACCGCACCGCACCGCACCGCCACCGCACCGCACCGCCACCGCACCGCACCGCACCGCACCGCACCGCACCGCACCGCACCGCACCGCACCGCACCGCACCACGCACCGCACCGCACCACACCACACCGCACCGTGTGGCACGGCAAACGGCACGGCAAGCGGCATGGCAGACGGAACAGCACGGCAGACGGCACGGCACGGCATACGGCACGGCATGGCATACGGCGTGGCATGGAACGGCAAACGGCACGGCACGGCACACGGCACGGCAAGGCAGACGGCACGGCAAGGCAGACAGTGGCACAGCCAACAGAACGACACGGCAGATAGCACGTCACAGCAGACGGCACGGCAGACGGCACGGCAGACGGCATGGCAAAACAGATGGCACTGCATGGCAGACGGCACGGCATGGCAGACGGCACGGCACGGCGGACGGCACGGCCACAGCGGACAGCACGGCACAGCAGACGGCACGGCACGACAGACTGTATGACATGGCAGACGACACGGCACCCGCAAGGCAAGGCATGGCACGGCACGGCAGACTGCACGGCAGACGGCTCGGCAGACAGCACGGCAGACGGCAGACAGCTCAGCTGACGACATGGCAAACAGCAGATGGCACTGCATGGCATACGGCATGGCACCCGCACCGCACCGCACCGCACCGCACCGCACCGCACCGCACCGCCACCGCACCGCACCGCACCGCACCGCACCGCACCGCACCGCACCGCACCGCACCGCACCGCACCGCACCGCACCGCACCGCACCGCACCGCACCGCACCGCACCGCACCGCACCGCACCGCACCGCACCGCACCGCACCGCACCGCACGCACCGCACCGCACCGCCACCGCACCGCACCGCACCGCACCGCACCGCACCGCACCGCACCGCACCGCACCGCACCGCACCGCACCCGCACCGCGCCGCACCGCACCGCGCCGCACCTCATGCCTGGTGTCATATCACACCACACCACACCACCACCACCACTACGCCGCCACTGTGGTCGTCATGAAACAGCATCTACATACGTCATGAATCTTCGTGAACCATCATGGACCACCGTGAACCGGCATCAACTGTCATGAGTCGCCTTCGAGGCTGTGTCATTTGTGCGGGAGTTGAACCCGCAAGTGCAGGCACTGCACCCGGCCGTGCCAAGTGTGTCGTTGAGCATTGCTTGCTCAACGCTGGCATTTAACGCCATCCAGTGGCGGTCCCCAAACTCTGTTCATGATATCTGTTAGTCAATTTGTTGATGCTTATGCTGTCAACTGATTGAAGCAGTCGTTGCCATACGATGCATGCTGCCTAGTTGGGGTCGCGGTCCAGCCAACGTGCTTCCAGGCGTCGGGCGTGCTCGAACTCGACCGAATACTGCTGCCGAGTCTGCTCTGCACGGGCGTTCAGCAGGCGTAGTTCGGCGGCAAGGTCGGGCTCGAGCTTTGTAGCCGTCATGAACTGCCGGATGACACGCCGTCGCTCGTCTGGGCTGGTGTACAGGGGCCGCAGGAGGCGCACGTGCGTCGAGAGTCTTGTACCGAGTGAGCAGCACATAGACCGTAGCGCGCTTGATGCCGTTGGGTGGTGGCGCCAGATCCACGACCCAACATTCATCTTTGAAGCTGCGCCCTGTACGAAGAAGTCGGTGACAGCGTGGCGGTCGCCGAGCGGCCATGTTGACGCGGCCGCACCTCCTTGTTGGTGTACCTATGTCGACGGTGGGTACGACAATGCTGGCAGCCGACGACGCCCGCGGTGCTGACTGCAAAGGCCACCGCCGCGGGATTGCGAAATCGGACAGGCCGTGGAGCACCGTGTCGGCAACGTGGCCGTTGACGGGCGCACCAGAACGGCCGCCGCAGATATTTCAGACGCCGGTAGGGTCCACGACCATCATCCTCCGGCTCGCGGCTGTCTGTCAGAAGACCACAACCCTCCACCTCGTTGTTGTGGCAGGCGCCTGCATCGCCGTGATGGTGTCCCAACAAGATGTAGCGGGCGCCCTCGTAATACCATGTGTCCGCTGTTGTGTGGTTGAAGTGGCGTCCTTGACTCGCATTGCCACCGCCTGCTCGACGATCGTGAGTGTGGCGCTGTTGCCGCACCACGCCGTTGCACGGGATATGCTCAGCATTCCAGACGGTCAGGCGCTTGTTCTGGCGGCGTGCCTGTAGCATCATCAATCGCGTGTTCAGTGTGTGCCGGGCTCGTTACGTTGCAGCACTACACGCGGTCGAGGTCAGCCAAGTCCGTCAGATCCGTGATGGCGCGCTGATTGAGTGCGTCCACTAGCTGTGCAACGCGTGACTCAGTCACGTGTCCGCACCCAAACATTGCGACGCGAAGTCGTGAGCTGTACACCTGCGGGGCTGCTGTCCTGCGCCTCGCTGCTGCTTCTGCAGCACGAACACCGTTGTACTCAGTTGACGGTAGAGAGTGAAACCGTCTAGGATGCGGTTGTTGCGCTCCGGAACGGCTCGTCGGCTGCATGTAGCAGTTTCAGCAGTCGTGTCCTCGTCTGAGTCAGAGGTGTCCCCCGGCCGTTGTGCGTTCGGCGCGCATGGGACGAAGGCGGGGTTACGCTCGACATCGGTGGCATACCGGTAAATTGGGAGACCGCCAGGCTGTGGATGCTGAAGCGGGTCACCGATGCCGCAGCAGCAGCGGCCAGACAGCACACGACGCGCCGGATGGTCAGGCGCGAGGTGCGGCGGCGGCTGCACGTTTGCGACGCAGGCGTGATAAATGGCACCGAGATGACCCAGGCTGTTCATGCCGATCTCCTCAAGGATGACGGCCCCGTCACCAACGTTCCGCTTAACCTGCGGAGACACAACAGGTACGACAGGTGTTGGTGCTTGATGGGTCTGTGCTGTTGAATGCAGTTGGTGTGAATTT
>BDSI01000431.1:0-26841 GCA_003117195.1 Eudorina sp. 2006-703-Eu-15
ATGTGCAGCACTGGCCACACGCCGCTGCGGACCGCATCGAAGCGCCCGCGGGTCCGCAACGGGTGGCGAAGGTGGCAGGGGCGAGGCGAAGGCGACGGTGAGGCAACGGCGACGGCGGCGACGGGCTGGGCGAGCACCCGCAATGGCAGCGGGGGGCTGGGCTGTGCAGGCGCCGGCTGAGGTGCCCAGCCGTTGACCCCCGAGCTGCCGCGATGATCTGTGTGCAGGGCCGGCGACGGCGACGGCGGCGACGGCTGGCGAGCGCCCGCAATGGCATTGGGGGCTGGGCTGTGCAGGTGACAGCTGAGGTGCCAAGCCTTTGACCCCCGAGCTGCCGCGACATGCTGTGGGCAGGGCCTGTGTCGGCGACGGCGGCGGCAGGCTGGGCGAGCGCTGCTTATGGCAGCGGGGGCTGGGCCTGCACAGGTGCCGGCTGAGGTGCCCAGCCTTTGACCCCATAGCTCCCGCGACGTGCTGTGGGCAGGGCTGGCGACCACGACGGCGGCGACGGGCTGGGCGAGCGCCCGCAATGGCATTGGGGGGCTGGGCTGCGCAGGCCACGGCTGAGGTGCCCAGCCTTTGACCCCCGAGCTGCCGCGACGTCCTGTGGCAGGGCCGGCGACAGAGACGGCGGCGACGGGCTGGGCGAGCGCCCGCAATGGGGTGCCCAGCCTCGGCCCCCACGACCTCTCACGCGCGCCAAAGGCCTGCAACGAAAAATATACGCGGGGAGCAGGGTCGGCGTACGGCAGTTGGATCGCGCCCGCGAGTACCAGGTGCAGGGTGACACGAGGGCACGGGGTCTGCAGCGCAAGCAAGGTAGACCGCTGTGGGCAATGTCAGACCGCTACGTTGCTTATGGCATGGCAATGTGGGGATGGTGGGATCACGCGGCGCCGGCCCTCCACCCCTGCTGACCTGCTCGCCATCGTCGCGGTCGCCAATGTGCAGCACCGGCTGCACGCCGCTGCGGACCGCATCAAAGCGCCCGCGGGTCCGCAACGGGTGGTGAAGGTGGCGGGGGCAAAGGTTTAGGGTTAGGGTTTTAGAGTTGTAAGTCCTACCAGATCCTACCAGATCCTACCAGATGCCGTACGTTCAGCATGCAGAACGTACTGCAGGCGTGCTGTATGGACGCACACGCACACGCACACGCACACGCACACGCACACGCACACGCACACGCACACGCACACGCACACGCACACGCACACACACACGCACACGCACACGCACACGCACACGCACACGCACACGCACACGCACACGCACACGCACACGCACACGCACACGCACACGCACACGCACACGCACACGCACACGCACACGCACACGCACACGCACACGCACACGCACACGCACACGCACACGCACACGCACACGCACACGCACACGCACACGCACACGCACACGCACACGCACACACACACGCACACGCACACGCACACGCACACGCACACATTCTGCATGCCGTACGTTCAGCATGCAGAATGTACGGCAGGCGTGCTGTATGGACACGCAGCTATGAGAACGTGCAAGTATGCACCGCCCCTCCCCCTATTTATTATAAGTCCTCTAGTTGTAAATCCTACCAGATGCCGTACGTTCAGCATGCAGAATGTACGGCAGGCGTGCTGTATGGACACGCAGCTATGAGAACGTGCAAGTATGCACCGCCCCTCCCCCTATTTATTATAAGTCCTCTAGTTGTAAATCCTACCAGATGCCGTACGTTCAGCATGCAGAACGTACTGCAGGCGTGCTGTATGGACGCACACGCACACGCACACGCACACGCACACGCACACGCACACGCACACGCACACGCACACGCACACGCACACGCACACGCACACGCACACGCACACGCACACGAGGGCACAGGGTCTGCAGCGCAAGCAAGGTAGACCGCTGTGGGCAATGTCAGACCGCTACGTTGCTTATGGCATGGCAATGTGTGGATGGTGGGATCACACGGCGCCGGCCCTCCACCCCTGCTGACCTGCTCGCCATCGTCCGCGGTCGCCAATGTGCAGCACCGGCTGCACGCCGCTGCGGACCACATCAAAGCGCCCGCGGGTCCGCAACGGGTGGTGAAGGTGGCGGGGGCAAAGGCGAAGGCGACGGTGACGGCAACGGCGGCGGTGGCGACGGCTGGGCGAGCGCTGCTTATGGCAGCGGGGGCTGGTCTGCGCAGGCGCCGGCTGAGGTGCCCAGCCTTTGACCACATAGCTCCCGCGACGTGCTGTGGGCAGGGCTGGCGACAGCGACGGCGGCGACGGGCTGGGCGAGCACTGCTTATGGCAGTGGGGGGCTGGGCTGCGCAGGCGACAGCTGAGGTGCCCAGCCTTTGACCCCCGAGCTGCCGCGACGTCCTGTGGGCAGGGCCGGCGACAGAGACGGCGGCGACGGGCTGGGCGAGCGCTGCTTATGGCAGCGGGGGGCTGGTCTGCGCAGGCGCCGGCTGAGGTGCCCAGCCTTTGACCCCATAGCTCCCGCGACGTGCTGTGGGCAGGGCTGCGACAGCGACGGCGGCGACGGGCTGGGCGAGCGCCCGCAATGGCAGTGGGGGGCTGGGCTGCGCAGGCCACGGCTGAGGTGCCCAGCCTTTGACCCCATAGCTCCGCGACGTGCTGTGGGCAGGGCTGGCGACAGCGACGGCGGCGACGGGCTGGGCGAGCGCTGCTTATGGCAGTGGGGG
Source organism: Eudorina sp. 2006-703-Eu-15 (assembly GCA_003117195.1). Taxonomy (NCBI): domain Eukaryota; kingdom Viridiplantae; phylum Chlorophyta; class Chlorophyceae; order Chlamydomonadales; family Volvocaceae; genus Eudorina; species Eudorina sp. 2006-703-Eu-15. The sequence continues at coordinate 2,702 of BDSI01000431.1, forward strand.
CTGGGCTGCACAGGCGACTGCTGAGGTGCCCAGCCTTTGACCCCGAGCTGCCGCGCCATGCTGTGGGCAGGGCCGGCGACGGCAACAGCGGCGACGGGCTGGGCGAGCGCCCGCAATGGCATTGGGGGGCTGGGCTGCGCAGGCCACGGCTGAGGTGCCCAGCCTTTGACCCCCGAGCTGCCGCGACATGCTGTGGGCAGGGCCGGCGACGGCGACGGCGGCGACGGGCTGGGTGAGCGCCCGCAATGGCAGCGGGGGGCTGGGCTGCACAGGCGACGGCTGAGGTGCCCAGCCTTTCACCCCATAGCTCCCGCAACGTGCTGTGGGCAGGGCCGGCGACGGCAACAGCGGCGACGGGCTGGGCGAGTGCCCGCAATGGCAGTGGGGGGCTGGGCTGCACAGGCGACGGCTGAGGTGCCTAGCCTTTAACCCCGAGCTGCCGCGACATGCTGTGGGCAGGGCCGGCGACGGCAACAGCGGCGACGGGCTGGGCGAGCGCCCGCAATGGCTGCGGGGGCCTGGGCTGCGCAGGCGCCGGCTGAGGTGCCCAGCCTTTGACCCCATAGCTCCCGCGACCTGCTGTGGTCAGGGCCGGCGACAGCAACGGCGGCAACGGGCTGGGCGAGCGCCCGCAATGGCAGCGGGGGGCTGGGCTGCGCAGGCGCCGGCCTGAGGTGCCCAGCCTTTCACCCCATAGCTCCGCGACATGCTGTGGGCAGGGCCGGCGACGGCGACGGCGGTGACGGGCTGGGTGAGCGCCCGCAATGGCTGCGGGGGCCTGGGCTGCGCAGGCGCCGGCTGAGGTGCCCAGCCTTTGACCCCCGAGCTGCCGCGACGTGCTGTGGGCAGGGCCGGCGACGGCAACGGCGGTGATGGGCTGGGCGAGTTGATTAGCATCGGCTTGGCCTGTGTGAGGTGTTGCTGGGACAAAGCCATGGCGTTGTACAGCAGTTGATGACTTGTGGAAGGTCTTGGGTTCGATCAGCATGTTTTTCATATCTATCTGTACGTATGGGCCATCATCTATGACAGGTAGGTCATGGTGTGCGTCTGTGATATGCAGCATGATATGCCGTACGTTCAGCATGCAGAACGTACTGCAGAAAGACCTGTGTGTGTATGGACTCGTGAGGCTATCCGCCGTACGTTCAGCATGCAGAACGTACTGCAGGCGTGTATGTATGTATGATGGACAGGGCAGGGGTTTAGGGCGCCCCAGCCATGTATGTGCCTGCTGCCTGGCCGGGGATTTTTTTGCCGTGAACTATACGGCAATAATAATTGTGGCCCCTTGCATGGCATCGCTCTGTTCCTTGGGCTGCGTGCGTGTGAGGAACGGTGGTTGTGTCTCGTGATGCATGGTTGGAGTCCTAGGTCCTAGGTTTCGAGCACCACGGGCGCATTGTTCCCTCTATTACCTCATCACTCGCCTCATCAGTGTAAACCTTTGACCCCAGAGCTCCCGCAACGTGCTGTGGACAGGGCCATCGTCAGCGATGGTGGCGACGGGCTGGGCGAGTGCCCGCAATGGCAGTGGGGGGCTGGTCTGCGCAGGCGACGGCTGAGGTGCCTAGCCTTTAACCCCCGAGCTGCCGCGACATGCTGTGGGCAGGGCCGGCGACGGCAACAGCGGTGACGGGCTGGGCGAGTGCCCGCAATGGCAGCGGGGGGCTGGGCTGTGCAGGCGCCGGCTGAGGTGCCCAGCCTTTGACCCCATAGCTCCCGCGACCTGCTGTGGTCAGGGCCGGCGATGCAGCAACGGCGGCAACGGGCTGGGCGAGCGCACCCCGCAATTGGCAGCGGGGCGGCTGGGCTGCGCAGGCTGACAGCCTGAGGTGCCCAGCCTTTGACCCCATAGCTCCCGCGACATGCTGTGGGCAGGGCCGGCGACGGCGACGGCGGTGACGGGCTGGGTGAGCGCCCGCAATGGCTGCGGGGGCCGGGGCTGCGCAGGCGCCGGCTGAGGTGCCCAGCCTTTGACCCCGAGCTGCCGCGAAGTGCTGTGGGCAGGGCCGGCGACGGCAACGGCGGTGATGGGCTGGGCGAGCGCCCGCAATGGCAGCGGGGGGGGGCTGCACAGGCGACGGCTGAGGTGCCCAGCCTTTGACCCCAGAGCTGCCCCACCCGCCCCACCGCCGCCCGCCCCGCCCCGCCCCGCCCGCCCCGGCCCCGCCCCGCCCGCCCCGCCCCGCCCCGCCCGCCCGCCGCCCCCCGCCCGCCCGCCCCGCCCCGCCCCGCCCCGCCCACCTCGCCCCATCCATCCACCACCGCCCCAAAGCCATGGATGCCAACCAAGACTCGTTGCTCGATTGTCACATCCACCCGAGAGCAGCAAGCTTCAGGTACCGAAACGCAAAAGTCCCTTTCACCAACACAGGCCCGCTCGCCCAACCTATATTGATAGGTACTCACATGATGACCCGCGAGGTCTGCGGATCAGATGTCACCAGCCCTCCACCCTGCTGACCTGCTCTGTCACCGTCGCCATATCCAATGTGCAGTGCCGCCGCACGCTGCCAGGGTCGCATCAAACCGCCCACAGATCTGCAACGGGCTGGGCGAGCGCCCGCAATGGCAGCGGGGGCTGGGCTGCGCAGGCGCCGGCCTGAGGTGCCCAGCCTTTGACCCATAGCTCCCGCGATGTGCTGTGGGCAGGGCCGGCTACGGCAACATCGGCAACGGGCTGGACGAGCGCCCGCAATGGCAGCGGGGGCTGGGCTGCGCAGGTGCAGGCTGAGGTGCCAGCCTTTGACCCCGAGCTGCCGCGACGATCTGTGGGCAGGGCCGGGCGTTGGCGACGGTGGCGACAGGCTGGTGAGCGCCCACAATGGCAGCGGGGGGCTGGGCTGCGCAGGCGCTGCGCTGAGGTGCCCAGCCTTTGACCCCATAGCTCCCGCGATGTGCTGTGGCAGGCTGGCGACCGCGACGGCGGCGACGGGCTGGGCGAGCACCCGCAATGGCAGCGGGGTGCTGGGCTGCACAGGCGCCGGCTGAGGTGCCCAGCCTTTGACCCCGAGCTGCCGCGACGTGCTGTGGGCAGGGCCGGCGACGGTGAAGGCGGTGATGGGCTGGGCGAGCGCCGCAATGGCAGCGGGGGGCTGGGCTGCACAGGCGACGGCTGAGGTGCCCAGCCTTTGACCCCGAGCTGCCGCGACCTGCTTGGGCAGGGCCGGCGACGGCGATGGCGGTGACGGGCTGGGCGAGTGCCCGCAATGGCTGCGGGGGGCTGGGCTGCGCAGGCGCCGGCTGAGGTGCCCAGCCTTTGACCCCATAGCTCCCGCGACATGCTGTGGCAGGGCTGGCGACGGCAACGGCGCCGACGGGCTGGGCGAGCGCCCGCAATGGCAGCGGGGGCTGGGCTGCACAGGCGACGGTTGAGGTGCCCAGCCTTTGACCCCGAGCTGCCGCGACCTGCTGTGGGCAGGGCCGGCAATGGCAACAGCGGCGACGGGCTGGCGCGAGTGCCGCAATGGCAGCGGGGGCTGGGCTGTGCAGGCGCCGGCTGAGGTGCCCAGCCTTTGACCCATAGCTCCCGCGACATGCTGTGGGCAGGCCGGCGACAGCAACGGCGGCAACGGGCTGGGCGAGCGCCGCAATGGCAGCGGGGGGCTGGGCTGCGCAGGCGCCGGCCTGAGGTGCCCAGCCTTTCACCCCATAGCTCCCGCGACATGCTGTGGGCAGGGCCGGCGACGGCGACGGCGGTGACGGGCTGGGCGAGCGCCCGCAATGGCTGCGGGGCCTGGGCTGCGCAGCGCCGGCTGAGGTGCCCAGCCTTTGACCCCCGAGCTGCCGCGACGTGCTGTGGGCAGGGCGGCGACGGCAACGGCGGTGATGGGCTGGGCGAGCGCCCGCAATGGCAGCGGGGGGCTGGGCTGCACAGGCGACGGCTGAGGTGCCCAGCCTTTGACCCCAGAGCTGCCCACCCCGCCCCGCCCCGCCCCGCCCACCCCGCCCCGCCCCGCCCCGCCCGCCCCGCCCCGCCCCACCTCGCCCCATCCATCCACCGCCCCCAAAGCCATGGATGCCAACCAAGACCTGTGCTCGATTGTCACATCCACAGCCCCGAGAGTAGCAAGCTTCAGGTACCGAAACGCAAAAGTCCCTTTCACCAACACACGGCCCGCTCGCCCAACCTATATTGATAGGTACTCACATGATGACCCCGCGAGGTCTGCGGGATCACATGTCACCGGCCCTCCACCCTGCTGACCTGCTCCGTCACCGTCGCCATATCCAATGTGCAGTGCGGCTGCACGCTGCCAGGGACACATCAAACCGCCCACAGATCTGCAAGGGTGGAGGGCCGGTGACATGTGATCCCGCAGACCTCGCGGGGTCATCATGTGAGTACCTATCAATATAGGTTGGGCGAGCGGGCCGTGTGTTGGTGAAAGGGACTTTTGCGTTTCGGTACCTGAAGCTTGCTACTCTCGGGGCTGTGGATGTGACAATCGAGCACAGGTCTTGGTTGGCATCCATGGCTTTGGGGGCGTGGTGGATGGATGGGGCGAGGTGGGGCGGGCGGGGCGGGGCGGGGCGGGGCGGGCGGGGCGGGGGGGCGGGGCGGGGCGGGCGGGTGGGGCAGCTCTGGGGTCAAAGGCTGGGCACCTCAGCCGTCGCCTGTGCAGCCCAGCCCCCGCTGCCATTGCGGTGCGCTCGCCCAGCCCATCACCGCCGTTGCCGTCGCCGGCCCTGCCCACAGCACGTCGCGGCAGCTCGGGGTCAAAGGCTGGGCACCTCAGCCGGCGCCTGCGCAGCCCAGGCCCCCGCAGCCATTGCGGGCGCTCGCCCAGCCCGTCACCGCCGTCGCCGTCGCTCGGCCCTGCCCACAGCATGTCGCGGGAGCTATGGGGTGAAAGGCTGGGCACCTCAGGCCGGCGCCTGCGCAAGCCCAGCCCCCGCTGCCATTGCGGGCGCTCCGCCCAGCCCGTTGCCGCCGTTGCTGTCGCCGGCCCTGCCCACAGCATGTCGCGGGAGCTATGGGGTCAAAGGCTGGGCACCTCAGCCGTGCGCCTGCACAGCCCAGCCCCCCGCTGCCATTGCGGGCACTCGCCCAGCCCGTCGCCGCTGTTGCCATTGCCGGCCCTGCCCACAGCAGGTCGCGGCAGCTCGGGGGTCAAAGGCTGGGCACCTCAACCGTCGCCTGTGCAGCCCAGCCCCCCGCTGCCATTGCGGGCGCTCGCCAGCCCGTCGGCGCCGTTGCCGTCGCCAGCCCTGCCCACAGCATGTCGCGGGAGCTATGGGGTCAAAGGCTGGCACCTCAGCCGGCGCTGCGCAGCCCAGCCCCCCGCAGCCATTGCGGGCACTCGCCCAGCCCGTCACCGCCATCGCCGTCGCCGGCCCTGCCCACAGCAGGTCGCGGCAGCTCGGGGGTCAAAGGCTGGGCACCTCAGCCGTCGCCTGTGCAGCCCAGCCCCCCGCTGCCATTGCGGGCGCTCGCCCAGCCCATCACCGCCTTCACCGTCGCCGCCCTGCCCACAGCACGTCGCGGCAACTCGGGGGTCAAAGGCTGGGCACCTCAGCCGGCGCCTGTGCAGCCCAGCACCCGCTGCCATTGCGGTGCTCGCCCAGCCCGTCGCCGCCGTCGCGGTCGCCAGCCCTGCCCACAGCACATCGCGGGAGCTATGGGGTCAAAGGCTGGGCACCTCAGCCAGTGCCTGCGCAGCCCAGCCCCCCGCTGCCATTGTGGGCGCTCACCCAGCCTGTCGCCACCGTCGCCAACGCCGGCCCTGCCCACAGATCGTCGCGGCAGCTCGGGGGTCAAAGGCTGGGCATCTCAGCCTGCACCTGCGCAGCCCAGCCCCCCGCTGCCATTGCGGGCGCTCGTCCAGCCCGTTGCCGATGTTGCCGTAGCCGGCCCTGCCCACAGCACATCGCGGGAGCTATGGGGTCAAAGGCTGGCACCTCAGGCCGGCGCCTGCGCAGCCCAGCCCCCGCTGCCATTGCGGGCGCTCGCCCAGCCCGTTGCAGATCTGTGGGCGGTTGATGCGACCCTGGCAGCGTGCGGCCGGCACTGCACATTGGATATGGCGACGGTGACAGAGCAGGTCAGCAGGGTGGAGGGCTGGTGACATCTGATCCCGCAGACCTCGCGGGGTCATCATGTGAGTACCTATCAATATAGGTTGGCGAGCGGGCCGTGTGTTGGTGAAAGGGACTTTTGCGTTTCGGTACCTGAAGCTTGCTGCTCTCGGGGCTGTGGATGTGACAATCGAGCAACGAGTCTTGGTTGGCATCCATGGCTTTGGGGGCGGTGGTGGATGGATGGGGCGAGTGGGGGGCGGGGCGGGCGGGGCGGGCGGGCGGGGCGGGGGGGCGGGCGGGCGGGGCGGGGCGGGCGGGGCGGGGCGGGCGGGGGGCGGGGCGGGGCGGGGGGGGCGGGGCGGGGTGGGCGGGGTGGGCAGCTCTGGGGTCAAAGGCTGGGCACCTCAGCCGTCGCCTGTGCAGCCCAGCCCCCGCTGCCATTGCGGGCGCTCGCCAGCCCATCACCGCCGTTGCCGTCGCCGGCCCTGCCCACAGCACTTCGCGGCAGCTCGGGGGTCAAAGGCTGGGCACCTCAGCCGGCGCCTGCGCAGCCCCGGCCCCCGCAGCCATTGCGGGCGCTCACCCAGCCCGTCACCGCCGTCGCCGTCGCCGGCCCTGCCACAGCATGTCGCGGGAGCTATGGGTCAAAGGCTGGCACCTCAGCGTCGCCTGCGCAGCCCAGCCCCCGCTGCCATTGCGGGCGCTCGCCCAGCCCGTTGCCGCCGTTGCTGTCGCCGGCCCTGACCACAGCAGGTCGCGGGAGCTATGGGGTCAAAGGCTGGGCACCTCAGCCGGCGCCTGCACAGCCCAGCCCCCGCTGCCATTGCGGCACTCGCCCAGCCCGTCACCGCTGTTGCCGTCGCCGGCCCTGCCCACAGCATGTCGCGGCAGCTCGGGGGTTAAAGGCTAGGCACCTCAGCCGTCGCCTGCGCAGACCAGCCCCCCACTGCCATTGCGGGCACTCGCCCAGCCCGTCGCCACCATCGCTGACGATGGCCCTGTCCACAGCACGTTGCGGGAGCTCTGGGGTCAAAGGTTTACACTGATGAGGCGAGTGATGAGGTAATAGAGGGAACAATGCGCCCGTGGTGCTCGAACCTAGGACCTAGGACTCCAACCATGCATCACGAGACACAACCACCGTTCCTCACACGCACGCAGCCCAAGGAACAGAGCGATGCCATGCAAGGGCCACAATTATTATTGCCGTATAGTTCACGCAAAAAAATCCCCCGGCCAGGCAGCAGGCACATACATGGCTGGGCGCCCCTAAACCCCTGCCCTGTCCATCATACATACATACACGCCTGCAGTACGTTCTGCATGCTGAACGTACGGCGGATAGCCTCACGAGTCCATACACACACAGGTCTTTCTGCAGTACGTTCTGCATGCTGAACGTACGGCATATCATGCTGCATATCACAGACGCACACCATGACCTACCTGTCATAGATGATGGCCCATACGTACAGATAGATATGAAAACATGCTGATCGAACCCAAGACCTTCCACAAGTCATCAACTGCTGTACAACGCCATGGCTTTGTCCCAGCCAACACCTCACACAGGCCAAGCCGATGCTAATCAACTCGCCCAGCCCATCACCGCCGTTGCCGTCGCCGGCCCTGCCCACAGCACGTCGCGGCAGCTCGGGGGTCAAAGGCTGGGCACCTCAGCCGGCGCCTGCGCAGCCCAGGCCCCCGCAGCCATTGCGGGCGCTCACCCAGCCCGTCACCGCCGTCGCCGTCGCCGGCCCTGCCCACAGCATGTCGCGGAGCTATGGGGTGAAAGGCTGGGCACCTCAGGCCGGCGCCTGCGCAGCCCAGCCCCCCGCTGCCATTGCGGGCGCTCGCCCAGCCCGTTGCCGCCGTTGCTGTCGCCGGCCTGACCACAGCAGGTCGCGGGAGCTATGGGGTCAAAGGCTGGGCACCTCAGCCGGCGCCTGCGCAGCCAGGCCCCCGCAGCCATTGCGGGCGCTCGCCCAGCCCGTCGCCGCTGTTGCCGTCGCCGGCCCTGCCACAGCATGTCGCGGCAGCTCGGGTTAAAGCTAGGCACCTCAGCCGTCGCCTGTGCAGCCCAGCCCCCCACTGCCATTGCGGGCACTCGCCCAGCCCGTCGCCGCTGTTGCCGTCGCCGCCCTGCCCACAGCACGTTGCGGAGCTATGGGGTGAAAGGCTGGGCACCTCAGCCGTCGCCTGTGCAGCCCAGCCCCCCGCTGCCATTGCGGGCGCTCACCCAGCCCGTCGCCGCCGTCGCCGTCGCGGCCCTGCCCACAGCATGTCGCGGCAGCTCGGGGGTCAAAGGCTGGGCACCTCAGCCGTGGCCTGCGCAGCCCAGCCCCCCAATGCCATTGCGGGCGCTCGCCCAGCCCGTCGCCGCTGTTGCCGTCGCCGGCCCTGCCCACAGCATGGCGCGGCAGCTCGGGGGTCAAAGGCTGGGCACCTCAGCAGTCGCCTGTGCAGCCCAGCCCCCCACTGCCATAAGCAGCGCTCGCCCAGCCCGTCGCCGCCGTCGCTGTCGCCAGCCCTGCCCACAGCACGTCGCGGGAGCTATGGGGTCAAAGGCTGGGCACCTCAGCCGTGGCCTGCGCAGCCCAGCCCCCCACTGCCATTGCGGGCGCTCGCCCAGCCCGTCGCCGCCGTCGCTGTCGCCAGCCCTGCCCACAGCACGTCGCGGGAGCTATGGGGTCAAAGGCTGGGCACCTCAGCCGGCGCCTGCGCAGACCAGCCCCCCGCTGCCATAAGCAGCGCTCGCCCAGCCCGTCGCCGCCGTCTCTGTCGCCGGCCCTGCCCACAGGACGTCGCGGCAGCTCGGGGTCAAAGGCTGGGCACCTCAGCTGTCGCCTGCGCAGCCCAGCCCCCACTGCCATAAGCAGTGCTCGCCCAGCCCGTCGCCGCCGTCGCTGTCGCCAGCCCTGCCCACAGCACGTCGCGGGAGCTATGTGGTCAAAGGCTGGGCACCTCAGCCGGCGCCTGCGCAGACCAGCCCCCGCTGCCATAAGCAGCGCTCGCCAGCCCGTCGCCACCGCCGCCGTTGCCGTCACCGTCGCCTTCGCCTTTGCCCCCGCCACCTTCACCACCCGTTGCGGACCCGCGGGCGCTTTGATGTGGTCCGCAGCGGCGTGCAGCCGGTGCTGCACATTGGCGACCGCGACGATGGCGAGCAGGTCAGCAGGGGTGGAGGGCCGGCGCCGTGTGATCCCACCATCCACACATTGCCATGCCATAAGCAACGTAGCGGTCTGACATTGCCCACAGCGGTCTACCTTGCTTGCGCTGCAGACCCTGTGCCCTCGTGTGCGTGTGCGTGTGCGTGTGCGTGTGCGTGTGCGTGTGCGTGTGCGTGTGCGTGTGCGTGTGCGTGTGCGTGTGCGTGTGCGTGTGCGTGTGCGTGTGCGTCCATACAGCACGCCTGCAGTACGTTCTGCATGCTGAACGTACGGCATCTGGTAGGATTTACAACTAGAGGACTTATAATAAATAGGGGAGGGGCGGTGCATACTTGCACGTTCTCATAGCTGCGTGTCCATACAGCACGCCTGCCGTACATTCTGCATGCTGAACGTACGGCATCTGGTAGGATTTACAACTAGAGGACTTATAATAAATAGGGGAGGGGCGGTGCATACTTGCACGTTCTCATAGCTGCGTGTCCATACAGCACGCCTGCCGTACATTCTGCATGCTGAACGTACGGCATGCAGAATGTGTGCGTGTGCGTGTGCGTGTGCGTGTGCGTGTGTGTGTGCGTGTGCGTGTGCGTGTGCGTGTGCGTGTGCGTGTGCGTGTGCGTGTGCGTGTGCGTGTGCGTGTGCGTGTGCGTGTGCGTGTGCGTGTGCGTGTGCGTGTGCGTGTGCGTGTGCGTGTGCGTGTGCGTGTGCGTGTGGCGTGTGCGTGTGCGTGTGCGTGTGCGTGTGCGTGTGCGTGTGCGTGTGCGTGTGCGTGTGCGTGTGCGTGTGCGTGTGCGTGTGCGTGTGCGTGTGCGTGTGCGTGTGCGTCCATACAGCACGCCTGCAGTACGTTCTGCATGCTGAACGTACGGCATCTGGTAGGATCTGGTAGGATCTGGTAGGACTTACAACTCTAAAACCCTAACCCTAAACCTTTGCCCCCGCCACCTTCACCACCCGTTGCGGACCCGCGGGCGCTTTGATGCGGTCCGCAGCGGCGTGCAGCCGGTGCTGCACATTGGCGACCGCGACGATGGCGAGCAGGTCAGCAGGGGTGGAGGGCCGGCGCCGCGTGATCCCACCATCCCCACATTGCCATGCCATAAGCAACGTAGCGGTCTGACATTGCCCACAGCGGTCTACCTTGCTTGCGCTGCAGACCCCGTGCCCTCGTGTCACCCCTGCACCTGGTACTCGCGGGCGCGATCCAACTGCCGTACGCCGACCCCTGCTCCCCGCGTATATTTTTCGTTGCAGGCCTTTTGGCGCGCGTGAGAGGTCGTGGGGCCGAGGCTGGGCACCCCATTGCGGGCGCTCGCCCAGCCCGTCGCCGCCGTCTCTGTCGCCGGCCCTGCCCACAGGACGTCGCGGCAGCTCGGGGTCAAAGGCTGGGCACCTCAGCCGTGGCCTGCGCAGCCCAGCCCCCCAATGCCATTGCGGGCGCTCGCCCAGCCCGTCGCCGCCGTCGTGGTCGCCAGCCCTGCCCACAGCACGTCGCGGGAGCTATGGGGTCAAAGGCTGGGCACCTCAGCCGGCACCTGTGCAGCCCAGCCCCCCGCTGCCATAAGCAGCGCTCGCCCAGCCTGCCGCCGCCGTCGCCGACACAGGCCCTGCCCACAGCATGTCGCGGCAGCTCGGGGGTCAAAGGCTTGGCACCTCAGCTGTCACCTGCACAGCCCAGCCCCCCAATGCCATTGCGGGCGCTCGCCCAGCCTGTCGCCGCCGTCGCCGTCGCCGGCCCTGCACACAGATCATCGCGGCAGCTCGGGGGTCAACGGCTGGGCACCTCAGCCGGCGCCTGCACAGCCCAGCCCCCCGCTGCCATTGCGGGTGCTCGCCCAGCCCGTCGCCGCCGTCGCCGTTGCCTTCACCGTCGCCTTCGCCCTCGCCCCTGCCACCTTCGCCACCCGTTGCGGACCCGCGGGCGCTTCGATGCGGTCCGCAGCGGCGTGTGGCCAGTGCTGCACATTGGCGACCGCGACAATGGCGAGCAGGTCAGCAGGGGTGGAGGGCCGGCGCCACGTGATCCCACCATCCCCACATTGCCATGCCATAAGCAACGTAGGTCATCATGTGAGTACCTATCGATATAGGTTGGGCGAGCGGGCCGTGTGTTGGTGAAAGGGACTATTGCATTTTGGGTACCTGAAGCTTGCTGCTCTCGGGGCTGTGGATGTGACAATCGAGCAACGAGTCTTGGTTGGCATCCATGGCTTCGGGGGCGGTGGTGGATGGATGGGGCGGGGTGTGGCGGGGCGTGGCGGGGCAGGGCGGGGCGGGGCGGGGCGGTCCCAGCGGCATGGGTGGCGTGGGACGGAGGTTGGGGGGCCGAGGCTCAAGTCGGGGATCCAGCCCTCGCTGCAATTGTCAGCGCTCACCCAGCCCGTCGCCGCCGTCTCTGTCGCCGGCCCTGCCCACAGGACGTCACGGCAGCTCGGGGGTCAAAGGCTGGGCACCTCAGCCGTGGCCTGCGCAGCCCAGCCCCCCAATGCCATTGCGGGCGCTCGCCCAGCCCGTCGCCGCCGTCTCTGTCGCCGGCCCTGCCCACAGGACGTCGAGGCAGCTCGGGGGTCAAAGGCTGGGCACCTCAGCCGTGGCCTGCGCAGCCCAGCCCCCCAATGCCATTGCGGGTGCTCGCCCAGCCCGTCGCCGCCGTCGTGGTCGCCGGCCCTGCCACAGCATGTCGCGGCAGCTCGGGGGTCAAAGGCTGGGCACCTCAGCTGTCGCCTGCGCAGCCCAGCCCCCCACTGCCATAAGCAGCGCTCGCCCAGCCCGTCGCCGCCGTCGCTGTCGCCAGCCCTGCCCACAGCACGTCGCGGGAGCTATGGGGTCAAAGGCTGGGCACCTCAGCCGTGGCCTGCGCAGCCCAGCCCCCCGCTGCCATAAGCAGCGCTCGCCCAGCCTGTCGCCGCCGTCGCTGTCGCCAGCCCTCCCCACAGATCGTCGCGGCAGCTCGGGGGTCAAAGGCTGGGCACCTCAGCCGTGGCCTGCGCAGCCCAGCCCCCCAATGCCATTGCGGGCGCTCGCCCAGCCCGTCGCCGCGGTCGTGGTCGCCAGCCCTGCCCACAGCACGTCGCGGGAGCTATGGGGTCAAAGGCTGGGCACCTCAGCCGTGGCCTGCGCAGACCAGCCCCCCGCTGCCATAAGCAGCGCTCACCCAGCCCATCGCCGCCGTCTCTGTCGCCGGCCCTGCCCACAGGACGTCGCGGCAGCTCGGGGGTCAAAGGCTGGGCACCTCAGCCGTGGCATGCGCAGCCCAGCCCCCCAATGCCATTGCGGGCGCTCGCCCAGCCTGTCGCCGCCGTCGCCGTCGCCGGCCCTGCACACAGATCATCGCGGCAGCTCGGGGGTCAACGGCTGGGCACCTCAGCCGGCGCCTGCACAGCCCAGCCCCCCGCTGCCATTGCGGGTGCTCGCCCAGCCCGTCGCCGCCGTCGCCGTTGCCGTCACCGTCGCCTTCACCTCGCCCCTGCCACCTTCGCCACCCGTTGCGGACCCGCGGGCGCTTCGATGCGGTCCGCAGCGGCGTGCGGCCAGTGCTGCACATTGGCGACCGCGACAATGGCGAGCAGGTCAGCAGGGGTGGAGGGCCGGCGCCGCGTAATCCCACCATCCCCACATTGCTATGCCATAAGCAACGTAGGTCATCATGTGAGTACCTATCGATATAGGTTGGGCGAGCGGGTCGTGTGTTGGTGAAAGGGACTATTGCATTTCGGGTACCTGAAGCTTGCTGCTCTCGGGGCTGTGGATGTGACAATCGAGCAACGAGTCTTGGTTGGCATCCATGGCTTCGGGGGTGGTGGTGGATGGATGGGGCGGGGTGTGGCGGGGCGTGGCGGGGCAGGGCGGGGCGGGGCGGGGCGGTCCCCAGCGGCATGGGTGGCGTGGGACGGAGGTTGGGGGGCCGAGGCTCAAGTCGGGGATCCAGCCCCTCGCTGCAATTGTCAGCGCTCACCCAGCCCGTCGCCGCCGTCTCTGTCGCCGGCCCTGCCACAGGACGTCGCGGCAGCTCGGGGGTCAAAGGCTGGGCACCTCAGCCGTGGCCTGCGCAGCCCAGCCCCCAATGCCATTGCGGGCGCTCGCCCAGCCCGTCGCCGCCGTCGCCGTCGCCGGCCCTGCCCACAGCATGTCGCGGCAGCTCGGGGGTCAAAGGCTGGGCACCTCAGCTGTCGCCTGCGCAGCCCAGCCCCCACTGCCATTGCGGGCGCTCGCCAGCCCGTCGCCGCCGTCGCCGTCGCCGGCCCTGCCCACAGCATGTCGCGGCAGCTCGGGGGTCAAAGGCTGGGCACCTCAGCTGTCGCCTGCGCAGCCCAGCCCCCACTGCCATAAGCAGCGCTCGCCCAGCCCGTCGCCGCCGTCGCCGTCGCCAGCCCTGCCCACAGCACGTCGCGGGAGCTATGGGGTCAAAGGCTGGGCACCTCAGCCGTGGCCTGCGCAGCCCAGCCCCCACTGCCATAAGCAGCGCTCGCCCAGCCCGTCGCCGCCGTCGCTGTCGCCAGCCCTGCCACAGCACGTCGCGGGAGCTATGGGGTCAAAGGCTGGGCACCTCAGCCGGCGCCTGCGCAGACCAGCCCCCGCTGCCATAAGCAGCGCTCGCCCAGCCCGTCGCCGCCGTCGCCGTCGCCGGCCCTGCCCACAGGACGTCGCGGCAGCTCGGGGGTCAAAGGCTGGGCACCTCAGCCGTGGCCTGCGCAGCCCAGCCCCCCAATGCCATTGCGGGCGCTCGCCCAGCCCGTCGCCGCCGTCGCCGTCGCCGGCCCTGCCCACAGCATGTCGCGGCAGCTCGGGGTCAAAGGCTGGGCACCTCAGCTGTCGCCTGCGCAGCCCAGCCCCCCACTGCCATTGCGGGCGCTCGCCCAGCCCGTCGCCGCCGTCGCCGTCGCCGGCCCTGCCCACAGCATGTCGCGGCAGCTCGGGGGTCAAAGGCTGGGCACCTCAGCCGGCGCCTGCGCAGACCAGCCCCCGGCTGCCATAAGCAGTGCTCGCCCAGCCTGTCGCCGCCGTCGCTGTCGCCGGCCCTCCCCACAGATCGTCGCGGCAGCTCGGGGTCAAAGGCTGGGCACCTCAGCCGTGGCCTGCGCAGCCCAGCCCCCAATGGTCATGTACGCAGGCTCGGTAGCGCAATGGCTGGGTCATGTACGCAGGCTCGGTAGCGCAATGGCTGGGTCATGTACGCAGGCTCGGTAGCGCAATGGCTGGGTCATGTACGCAGGCTCGGTAGCGCAATGGCTGGGTCATGTACGCAGGCTCGGTAGGGACTCAGCACGGCCACCATCGGTGGACCCGGGACTATACGCTACCCGTGGGGCCGTGCATGTATTATTAGTATTGCACGCTGATGGAGTTATGGGCATATGCACGGGGCATGTACAGGGATGATACATGACTGTGTGGCCTGCGGACGGCAACGGGAGCGGAGTGATGCGACGTGCGACGCACGACGCATCGGGCGGACGTGCGTGCGCGCCTAAGTCGCGGGACGGGTCACTTACTGTACCATCATCTCCTTGCCATATAAAAATACTGGGGATGTGTTATGATTTATGAATGATAAATTTGTAAAAATAACATGAAACGGCTCACCTTTGCATTGTTTCCGTTGAGCAGAAGCGCATCTCCCGGCGGCTAACTTTAGCTCCAGCGGCAGGGTGGGGTAAACGGTCTGTTTGCGTCGTCTGGTATTTTTGGTTTTCGGATTCGTCCGGGGAACTGCAGTGCGCCGGTGTTTCCGTTGCGTTTTTTTGGATTTTTGTATTCGTTTCTTGTTTGTTTACAAATCCGTAAATATAGGAATCATGTACGTATTGTAACAAGTGTATTGATATGAATCATTTTGTAGGGTGTAAGATTTTGCTGTTCGGTGGGTCCGGCTCGCGGCTACCGTATGATGGCGCTCGCTCGTTGTTGCAGCAGACGTTATTGCCGTTAATGAATGTAACGAATAATAAAATTTATTCCAAGTAATAATTTAACGGAGTGCCCTTTGTTCAGTTTTCATCGTCTTCGCTGTTGTCGCCGCTCGCGGAGACGCAGCACCACGTGCGTGCACGTGGTGGACACAGCATGCAGCACAGCGCACCGCAAGTTTAGGTTTGCATTTAAGTTATTTGGTTATGACCTTTAGATATACAAAGCTTGCTTTTCCATTCATCGTTTCTAGTGTTGCTAGTTTCCAAAATGCTTCACAGGTACTTCCTGTGTGCGTACTATGCTTGTGCATGTAATGAAAATATATACACGCATACACCTTAGAAGGAAAGAACACCTAGTTGTTCCTTGAAGCTGCCGCTGCTGCTGGTGTCGGTGGCGGTGTCGCAATGTCAACACGGTGTGTGCAGACTACGGCGTTTCAGTCTGTTCCGACAAGTCCAATAATTATAATAGGAAAGCAACGTGATGCTGAATGAGTGTATTCCCTGTCGCTGTTCTGTCACACACGTTGGGTGCTCACGAGTTGCCGCCATCGTGTACTGTTCGCAAGGTCGCTGGGACTAATGGGTGAAAGACGTGTCATAACCATCCATTATTACCATTACCAAGGTGCCAAGGTACCTGTGTGTGCACCTGTGCGTGCGTGCATGTACAAGTGTGTGCTCACACACACACACACACACACACACACACACACACACACACACACACACACACACACACACACACACACAAGTACCTTGCCTTGCACCCAAACGCCAAGTGTGTGCACACACAGGCACATCCACACCAACACGCACGCAACTTGCCGCACTTATCTAATCATCGATGGATCTATCTGCCTGGTGCCGTGATCACCCATTCACCTCACACCATCCACTCACATCCACCATTTCCTATCAACTGCTGCTGCTGCTGCAGCTCATAACAAACACTGGTAATTTAATAATACCAAAAACAGCATTCATTACGCCGCGACTCCCAAAGCAAAGGCCCATGACCCTCGTACGAACGTCGTACATGATAAAATGCACAAGACACATAAACCCGAGAACCTGACACTAGGCACTGAGACATGGCTCGCACGCATTAAACCCAACTCGCGTGCACGGTCTAAAACTGGATCGCACGCGCTTGAAAGCCGGATCACACATACATTAAACCCAGCTGTACACACAATACCCCTGTTGGCTATGATGGCGCAGGCATGGTGACCTCCACTTCCCCGCCCTGACACCCTCGTGTGAGACGCGCACAGGCCGGTGCCGGCACCCCTTGTCCATCTGGTAGCGGGATGGCTCGAAGGTGAACTTGTTCCGTACATCGCCATGGGTGTTGACCTTGTTGTCGAACCCCTCAATGGGCACGTACTGCATGCAGGGGGCGGGAGGGACAGCGGCGTGGGACGGCGGCATTGGTGTCGGCGGCGGTGTCCCGCCACGCCACGCCCCAACACTCCACGGGCGAGGGACGGCGGCGTGGGACGGTGGGGTTGGTCACCGCGGCGGTGTCGCGCCACGCCACGCCCCAACAGTCCACGGGGGAGGACGGTTGCATGGCTGGGGGTTGGTTGCACTAGGGTTCCCGCCACGGGTGACGGACGGCGGCGTGGGACGGCGGCATTGGTGTCGGCGGCGACTCCCGACACCCCAGCCCCAACACTCCATGGGCGAGGGACAGCGGTATGGGACGGTGGGGTTGGTCACCGCGGCGGTGTCGCGCCACTCCACGCCCCATCACTCCAGGGGCGAGGGACGGCGGCATGCCGCTTCCCGCCACGCGCGCGCGCGCGCTCCGTACAAACTGCATGTGTAACGTACGACACTTACCGTACAAACTGCATGTGTAACGTACGACACTTACCGTACAAGCTGAATGCTGGCATTTTATACTGCCTGTCCCTTAGACTAAAATGACACCTTTTTAAAATGAATGTTTTTAACATTTCCCAGCTGGTAGAAAACATTTCCACGTTGCGCGAGAAAAAGAATCAGATCAACAACATCCCGCCACGCCCCGCCACGCCCCAACACTCCACGGGGGAGGACGGTTGCATGGCTGGGGTTGGTTGCACTAGGGTTCCCGCCACGGGTGACGGACGGCGGCGTGGGACGGCGGCATTGGTGTCGGCGGCGACTCCCGACACCCCAGCCCCAACACTCCATGGGCGAGGGACAGCGGTATGGGACGGTGGGGTTGGTCACCGCGGCGGTGTCGCGCCACGCCACGCCCCATCACTCCAGGGGCGAGGGACGGCGGCATGCCGCTTCCCGCCGCGCGCGCGCGCGCTCCGTACAAACTGCATGTGTAACGTACGACACTTACCATACAAGCTGAATGCTGGCATTTTACACCGCCTGTCCCTTCGGACCATGACCATGGTTCTGGAGCCCACACACTTGAAGCCACGGAAGCCCTCCATCAGCTCGACAGCCACCACATCTCCGCCTTGATCCTTCTCCACAATCACGACTGCCTGTGAGGGTGAACACGTTGGTAATGGGTGGTATGTCATGGTGAACACAAATGGTGTTGTGATACGCATACAAGGTCATGCCTGTAAGAGACATGCCTGAAGAGTGAAACATAGGTTCATAGAACGCACTGCACTAGACAACCGACGGAATGGTGCTAGACACATCATCAAGGGTGCGTCAATATGGTGGTTGAGGTCTTAACATGTCATGGGGTGGGCGCACAGTAGGGGTGAAAGTGTTGGAGGTGGCCTGGCGGCATGCAAGTGATATGGGTGCATGTGTCGTGCATGTGTCGTACATACCCACCGAGTTGGGGTGGCCATGATGAGGCGAGCTGCGGCCATCTTATCCTCTGGTGCAAAACCGGTGTAGGTTGCCCACCATCCCCGGTGTCTGCTCGCAAAAAAAAGCGGTATGACCTGTTTGGACTTGTAAAGCACGTCACCCACCAGCTCCACCCCGATACATCGTGCTACGTTGATCTACTTTATGGCTTGCACCATGGTCCTGCAATATGATTGTAACGGAGAGGAGAGGACGGTCGTCGGTCACAACATGAACACATAACACACTTCTGTGGAAATGACAAAGACCATATTTGCTTACGTCTAGATAACAGATCACACATACATTTGCAAATACCTATCAACATAAGCTGACGGCAAATGGTTTCTGCAAAAAAACAAGTTTAAATGCTCGAATGTACCCACCGTCCGAGCAAGCATCCTATGTCCACATAGATGGAATGATCATTCATTCTGCAAACCAAAACCAATAGCTTGAAGACCCACAGCATTGTGGCCACCGAGTTTGACCTGGAGAAGCCCTTGCGAACGGAACAGCTCCCATCGCCGCCGACCTTTTCCTACAGTGCGGAGGAAAATACCAATCCAATTCAGCTAGACTTCAATTTCATGTCCAGACATCTTGTAAGCATGCGTGAATCAGCTTCTTACCTCACTACGCCAGCAGTTTCACTTGCACTGTTTGAGCACCCTTTCCAAGCAGACAGGAGGCTTCTTGGCTGCTCTTGACTTCTTCACCATTGCATTGGCTAAGAGATTGTAAATGGCTTAGCATTAGGTGGCGGTGTGTTGGCTCTAGTTGGCCCATGAGGTTTGCGCGCGCAATTCAAACACAATAGTAGTCGCCTTTCGCAATGAGCATTATTAAATGAACAATACACCAATTATATGTTATAGGAAATTTGTTACAGAGCCTGACTGTTGCTCAGGCAAGACTTCAATAATTCGCTCACGACGGTGTACAACAGTAACCAACCGTACCCCAACCGTTATGAAAGTTAAACTGTCCGTCCATCCAGGTCTTCTTGGATAAGCTCTCTGACATTCATTTTCATAGCAAAATGGAATCCAGGGAGCAGTGTCTTCGGCTCGAAGCTCTAGGAACGGACTGAGCAAAAATGAAAGCAAAACCGAGGAGGAGGCAATGTCCCCAACAAAAACATGAAACTATGCAATCATTGAGAAATAGATCAATTCAGTCGCTGCACCGTGAGATGAATACATTATGGGCGGTTGTGGCGCACCGGTGCGAGCGAGTAGCAAGCCCAGACTACCCGGTCCTCACAACTGTATTTACCCGCAGCCCTCTTAACCGATTACTGCGATGATCATCCACAAGATACAAACGCATTACTAATCAGCACAAACAGCAATCTCTCCTCCTCACCAAGTGCAATACTACGTTGTTGCCGTACACCACCAACTTGCACTTGCACTCACCACCTGCACTTTTGTGCCATGCGCTCGGACACCCAAACAAACTCCTGTTTCTCAACACCACCATGCTGACGTATCCCAACAGAAAAATACTAGATGCGCGCATGTCACAGTCTCGCCGTACGTCCCTTGGTGGCGACGTACGGCACGCGCAGCCGCGAAACCGTTGCAAACCATCAGATAGCAGCCAGGGTTGCATGTCGCAAGCACGCCCCCCTGCAATGCACGCGCACCAACGCATCGCCCAAGTCGTGGAGGTCATCACCCGATCCGCAACCCAACCATCCCCAATCTCCTTCGATACTTTGCCTAGCACAGTCTCGCCGTACGTCCCTTGGTGGCGACGTACGGCACGCGCAGCCGCGAAACCGTTGCAAACCATCAGATAGCGGCCAGGGTTGCATGTCGCAAGCACGACCCTGCCCTGCACGTGCACCAACGCATCGCCCAAGTCATGGAGGTCATCACCCGATCCGCAACCCAACCATCCCCAATCACCTTCACTACTTTGCCTAGCACAGTCTCGCCGTACGTCCCTTGGTGGCGACGTACGGCACGCGCAGCCGCGAAACCGTTGCACTCACTACCTGCACTTTTGTGCCATGCGCTCGGACTCCCAAACGAACTCCTCCAAATCAAACCGACGGCGTTTCTCTAACACATCGTGCGGGTGTAAATAATCAGTACGCGGCCGCGAATAATATTGGCTTTGTGGATTTACTGAAACACTGGCTCCATTCACCAAGTAGGGATCTGCGGGACGCGAACGTGCGTTAATGCCTGGCCCCTCACCAGCTGCGTATGGCTCTGCTACACGAGCACACAACCCTGCACCCAAGCCATCAGAACCAGTGGTCGTCTGTCGCTCCTCTGTACGGCGACCCAGGGCCGGCCCACCATTACCCACCGGAAAGGGATCCGCAGCCATCCGAACCTGCCTTGGACGGCAGCATCGCTGTATGGTGACCCGACGCCTGTCCACCACCACCCGCTGAAAAGGGATCCTCCGTTGTACAAGTTACGACAGTCACGTCTCAACTGATAAATTTACAACATGGAAGGTGAGCTACTTAGTAATACTCCACACACATTTACAGTAAGCTTGCTTATCTAGCATACCAAGCAATCTTCTTGTAAACGGAACTGAGACTGGTCAGTGCTAGGGCTGCGTTCTTTCCTTTAGCACTATTGTATTGTAGTACTTACTTATTGTTAACCTGAACTCATTTATGGAAGCTGGGCCTGGACAGCTTGGCAGTCAGCAAGAAGGTATGTAGATCCTAACATTCCAACGTTGCAGTGCGTTCTTCTTTTCCGGACCTGATTCTATGGCATCCTAAGCCAATGAAATGCTGATGCAAATGTTCCCTTTACTGCCGTGTGCAGGTGTTGGGGTTGTCTGGATAGCACACGTGTGGTCCATCGTCTCCACTGGAAATTAAGTAATGGTAAGCACCATCTGCAGTGCAGGCATCAACTACAAACATTTTGTGAACGAGAGAGTATTCCAGAAGACCATCATGTGACCAGGTTCAGCCACTTTGCAACGTGCAACTTGTCAGAAGGTCAATGGCATTCGGGCTGGGTGTGACCAAAACCCTAAACCCTAAACCCTAAACCCCCTACAAACCTCCTAGTACAGCAGCAAGTATCGGCTGAGCTTTCCAACCACGGTGTACACCTGCCCACAAGCCTACTCAACACGTGGTTATCAAAACGACAGGATTTGAAGGCGCTTGTTGTTAGGGATCCAATCCTAATTACACTACTCAAGAAGTTCACGGTTCTTAAGCGCCGGGCGACTCACGTCAAGTTAGTCAGTTGCGCAGCTATTTACACTGCCTCCGTCACCATCCTGACCTCCTAATTCTTGTTCCAGTCTTCAAAGAGTTAGGTCATAAGGAGCCTCCATTAACATCTGATACAATACCTGATACTTACAAGCACGCACAGCCACGTGGAGGGCCTCGGTCCCATGCCCGCCATACCATACTAGCCAACACCGTCAATACTAAGTCTGGAACTTCACTGCCGGCCACATGCAAGGTTCCGATGCCGGCACTCCAACCCGCTCGGTACCAGCAGGCCGTGATACGGGGGCGTACGGGACTGTTCCGCTAGGCACACATGCCGCGGGCGGGGACAATGCAGAAGGTGGCGAGGACCTGCAATCCAGCAGAGACATGTACTACACTGTGAAGCACAAGTTCCCTTCTGACCTTCCCAGAAGGACGGACTGGCGTCACCCCAACGGCCTCATTAAAGGGACGCCACGCTTCGGCCTCCTTTTCCAATTCAAAACACGAAAGGACCTTCCTAAGGCATGCCCTTTTCGTTCGGAGCACAAGAAGTTCAAGCGGTGGTGCCTGAAACGATGAACCTGAACGAGGGCGGCAAGAGGGGCCTTAACCACAAGACTCTACGGAGTTACATGAACGTCCTGTCCAAGCTGCTGGGCTTCTCGTACAACACCTTGGTGTTCAAGTGCAGTACCTGTCGATCCGGCTCATCAGCAACCAGGTATGTCAATTTTGCATAGGGATTCAACGCACCGGGGCCGCAGCTAGCTTACAGCGCCACGCGTTGGCGTGAGATTCCCTCACCCTAGGTAACGTTACACACACCTGCATCCTAAGCATGTATTAAGTAATGCGCAGGGTTTCCAAATTTATTAGGGGCCACACCTAAAAAATTCCGCGAGTCCCATGCACGTTCTGAAGGATCCTCAAGGGGTTAAAACACATGCATTGTGGCCATGCCTGCATCCTCTCCCCAGATCCTCCTGGCGGATTACCTGGACTACATGACAACACGGTGCAGCCAGCTCCACTTCAAAATGAGATTAGTGGCCTCCTAAAGGCGGTGGACTACCTAAAGGAAGTGGACGGGACTGAATGCCCGCTGAAGGTATGCATGTAATGCCAACAGACCACGCTTACAATACCGATTCTTAAATGCGGGATTTGTTTTAGTTCACAGTTCGTTGCGGTTCCAATTAATAATCCCCATGAGTTACAGGATTCTGCGCATTGAGGAACGTACTTTCATGCTCACACGCGCATATTCGTACACGTTCTTTCTTCTTCCTGTCCTTGCTCTATCTCCTGTCCATCATGACCAATCACTTTACCACTAACCTTTTTAAAAATGTTCCATGCGCAGATGGAGCACTTGCGCAAGCTCGACGGCTGGCTGCACCGCCTGAAGACACAGTCGAAGTACTTTTACCGACGTATCGGAGGTCCCAAAGCTGTCGGCAGACTTCCAGAAGAGAACGGCGATGACGTGGACGCCACTACGTCATCTTCTTCTTCATCTCTGCTTCTTCGCATCACAGCAGCGATGCATCAACTGACGAAGAGGAATCCATGGAACCCAGTGAGGATCGCTCGCAGTCGCTGGAGGACGAACGTGATGTAACTCCGCCGCCAGCGTCGCCTCCACGACCTCTATTCCGTCAACACACAGCCGCCGCCGCCCGAAAATGCTGCGCACGTCCGCGGTGGCGGCGCGACGGCAGAGACATCAGGAACGCCAGCGGCGGCCATCTCGACGGCGGCAGAAGTGGTGGTGGTGAAGGTCGCGACAACGTCGGCACAAGCCGTGGGAACGGCGACGGTGCTGGGGAGAGACCCGGCGACGTTGGTGTCAGAAGCAGAAGTGGCGACGGCGGTGCAAGGGGCACAGGAGGAGACAGTGGTGCCGGGGGCAGTGGAGACGCCCTCTGCACCATCACGCTAGGATCCCTTTGGGAGCCTTGCCCCCAAAACGTACGGTGTTCTCTTTCTACAGAACACTCGAGAGCCGTGCAAGTTCCTCACTGGAAGCGGATAAACGTGAGGGCCTACAGACTGCTTCCCTGCGCACCGCCATCCTGCTCATGCACCAACTCCTCCTGATGTTCCTGTCAGGGCTGTTCCTACCACCCTGCGCATGTCATCCATCTGCACCCTCATGAAGATTGGATCGCGGAAGTGCAAGGAAAGGGATGCACAGTCGACAACTGCCGTGGCAACAACCTTCAGGAGGAGCCGTACGACCCTGCTGTGTCATCCAGAACGTACTTGGCCATGGAAATTCTACACCACAAGACCGCCGCGTCGCGGAAGGATGACTTCCGCCTTTCTCTGCCTTCGGAGCTATCAACGGTTATTCGTACATATCAGAAGTGGGCGAGGCCGGTCCTCCTGCTACAGGGTAACGTCGACACACAGGAAAAGTACCACGGCACGCCTTTCCTCCTCATCCAACGGAACGGCATCCCGTTTGCGGCCAACGACAGCCAGTTCGCAATGAATGGAAGTTCATAGAGAAGACCTACGGTGCCCCCTGGACTCCATTCAGCCCCCAGAAATTCCGTCACATTCACGCCACAACTGCTTTTGGCGAACTTGTTCTGGAGATCGAACGACAGCGAAATTCTCGCTTGTAGGGGATTCCTGGACTATGTGCAACTCACAGAATGCCTGGGATATCTCCTACATCCTCAACAAGAACGTCATGCTGGCCTACCAGGTCATCGACCGTCTGCGTGAATGGAGAAATCAAGAGAGGTCGGCAGGCGGCGTCGGTGGGGGCGCCGCGGCGGCGCACCTTGCCAGCCCCTGGGCCGCTTGCTTCGGAGCAGATGCCGGGGGCCGCGGCGGCGAGGATGGCATGGTGCTTGGGGCAGAGGCGACGCCGGCGGCGGCGGCGGTGGGGCCGGCGGCAGGGAGCGCCGCCGTTCCGCAGCCTTGGAGGCTGCGGCCCTGGCGCCTATGGATGGCGGAATGGGTTGGCTGGATGGCGGC
>BDSI01000432.1:0-26800 GCA_003117195.1 Eudorina sp. 2006-703-Eu-15
TGGGGTGGCCGGGTTTCATCCTCACCAATAATGATAGCTAGAGGCAGGATCGATGCGCTATGGGCCGCCTGACACTTAGACCCTTGAAGATGAATTATTTAAGACTTAATACAGGACGTGCCGGTCGAAAAAACGTGGATTGCATAAAGCGGGCGCCAAATATGCTGTGAAGGTATTGGGGTGGCCCGGGTTTCCATCCTCCAATAATGATAGCTAGGTGCGAGCAGGATCGTGCGCTATGGGCCGCCTGACACTTAGACCCTTGAAGATGAATTATTTAAGACTTAATACAGGACCCTGCCGGTCGAAAGAACGTGGATTGCATAAAGTGCGGCGCGAATATGCTGTGAAGGTATTGGGTGGCCCGGGTTTCCATCCTCCAATAATGATAGTAGGTGGCGAGGCAGGATCGATGCGCTATGGGCCGCCTGACACTTAGACCCTTGCAGATGAATTATTTTAAGACTTGATACAGGACCCTGCCGGTCGAAAGAACGTGGATTGCATAAAGTGCGGCGCCGAATATGCTGTGAAGGTATTGGGGTGGCCCGGGTTTCCATCCTCCCAATAATGATAGCTAGGTGCGAGGCAGGATCGATGCGCTATGGGCCGCCTGACACTTAGACCCTTGCAGATGAATTATTTAAGACTTGATACAGGACCCTGCCGGTCGAAAGAACGTGGATTGCATAAAGTGCGGCGCCGAATATGCTGTGAAGGTATTGGGGTGGCCCGGGTTTCCATCCTCCCAATAATGATAGCTAGGTGCGAGGCAGGATCGATGCGCTATGGGCCGCCTGACACTTAGACCCTTGCAGATGAATTATTTAAGACTTGATACAGGACCGTGCGGTCGAAAGAACGTGGATTGCATAAAGCGCGGCGGCCGAATATGCTGTGAAGGATTGGGGTGGCCCGGGTTTCCATCCTCCCCAATAATGATAGCTAGGTGCGAGGCAGGATCGATGCGCTATGGCCGCCTGACACTTAGACCCTTGCAGATGAATTATTTAAGACTTAATACAGGACCTGCCGGTCGAAAGAACGTGGATTGCATAAAGTGCGGGCGCGAATATGCTGTGAAGTATTGGGTGGCCCGGGTTTCCATCCTCCAATAATGATAGCTAGGTGCGAGGCAGGATCGATGCGCTATGGGCCGCCTGACACTTAGACCCTTGCAGATGAATTATTTAAGACTTATACAGGACCTGCCGGTCGAAAGAACGTGGATTGCATAAAGTGCGGCGCCGAATATGCTGTGAAGGTATTGGGTGGCCCGGGTTTCCATCCTCCAATAATGATAGCTAGGTGCGAGGCAGGATCGATGCGCTATGGGCCGCCTGACACTTAGACCCTTGCAGATGAATTATTTAAGACTTAATACAGGACCCTGCCGGTCGAAAAAACGTGGATTGCATAAAGCGCGGCCGCGAATATGCTGTGAAGGTATTGGGGTGGCCCGGGTTTCCATCCTCCCAATAATGATAGCTAGGTGCGAGGCAGGATCGATACGCTATGGCCGCCTGACACTTAGACCCTTGCAGATGAATTATTTAAGACTTAATACAGGACCCTGCGGTCGAAAGAACGTGGATTGCATAAAGCGCGGCGCCGAATATGCTGTGAAGGTATTGGGTGGCCCGGGTTTCCATCTCCCAATAATGATAGCTAGGTGCGAGCAGGATCGATACGCTATGGGCCGCCTGACACTTAGACCCTTGCAAGATGAATTATTTAAGACTTAATACAGGACCCTGCCGGTCGAAAGAACGTGGATTGCATAAAGGCGGCGCCGAATATGCTGTGAAGATATTGGGTGGCCCGGATTTCCATCCTCGCAATAATGATAGCAGGTGCGAGGCAGGATCGATGCGCTATGGGCCGCCTGACACTTAGACCCTTGCAGATGAATTATTTAAGACTTGATACAGGACCCTGCCGTCGAAAGAACGTGGATTGCATAAAGTGAGGCGCCGAATATGCTGTGAAGGTATTGGGGTGGCCCGGTTTCCATCCTCCCAATAATGATAGCTAGGTGCGAGGCAGGATCGATGCGCTATGGCCCGCCTGACACTTAGACCCTTGCAGATGAATTATTTAAGACTTAATACAGGACCCTGCCGTCGAAAGAACGTGGATTGCATAAAGTGCGGCGCCGAATATGCTGTGAAGGTATTGGGGTGGCCCGGGTTCCATCCTCCCAATAATGATAGCTAGGTGCGAGGCAGGATCGATGCGCTATGGGCCGCCTGACACTTAGACCCTTGCAGATGAATTATTTAAGACTTAATACAGGACCCTGCCGGTCGAAAGAACGTGGATTGCATAAAGTGCGGCGCCGAATATGCTGTGAAGGTATTGGGGTGGCCCGGGTTTCCATCCTCCCAATAATGATAGCTAGGTGCGAGGCAGGATCGATGCGCTATGGCCGCCTGACACTTAGACCCTTGCAGATGAATTATTTAAGACTTGAATACAGGACCCTGCCGGTTGAAAGAACATGGATTGCATAAAGTGCGGCGCCGAATATGCTGTGAAGGTATTGGGTGGCCCGGTTTCCATCCTCCCAATAATGATAGCTAGGTGTGAGGCAGGATCGATACGCTATGGGCCGCCTGACACTTAGACCCTTGCAGATGAATTATTTAAGACTTAATACAGGACCCTGCCGGTCGAAAGAACGTGGATTGCATAAAGTGCGGCGCCGAATATGCTGTGAAGATATTGGGGTGGCCCGGATTTCCATCCTCCCAATAATGATAGCTAGGTGCGAGGCAGGATCGATGCGCTATGGGCCGCCTGACACTTAGACCCTTGCAGATGAATTATTTAAAGACTTGATACAGGACCCTGCGGTCGAAAGAACGTGATTGCATAAAGTGAGGCGCCGAATATGCTGTGAAGGTATTGGGGTGGCCCGGGTTTCCATCCTCCAATAATGATAGCTAGGTGCGAGGCAGGATCGATGCGCTATGGCCGCCTGACACTTAGACCCTTGCAGATGAATTATTTAAGACTTAATACAGGACCCTGCCGGTCAAAAGAACGTGGATTGCATAAAGTGCGGCGCCGAATATGCTGTGAAGGTATTGGGGTGGCCCGGGTTTCCATCCTCCCAATAATGATAGCTAGGTGCGAGGCAGGATCGATGCGCTATGGGCCGCCTGACACTTAGACCCTTGCAGATGAATTATTTAAGACTTAATACAGGACCCTGCCGGTCGAAAGAACGTGGATTGCATAAAGTGCGGCGCCGAATATGCTGTGAAGGTATTGGGGTGGCCCGGGTTTCCATCCTCCCAATAATGATAGCTAGGTGCGAGGCAGGATCGATGCGCTATGGGCCGCCTGACACTTAGACCCTTGCAGATGAATTATTTAAGACTTGATACAGGACCCTGCCGGTTGAAAGAACATGGATTGCATAAAGTGCGGCGCCGAATATGCTGTGAAGGTATTGGGGTGGCCCGGGTTTCCATCCTCCCAATAATGATAGCTAGGTGCGAGGCAGGATCGCTGCGCTATGGGCCGCCTGACACTTAGACCCTTGCAGATGAATTATTTAAGACTTAATACAGGACCCTGCCGGTCGAAAGAACGTGGATTGCATAAAGCGCGGCGCCAAATATGCTGTGAAGGTAATGGGGTGGCCCGGGTTTCCATCCTCCCAATAATGATAGATAGGTGCGAGGCAGGATCGATGCGCTATGGGCCGCCTGACACTTAGACCCTTGCAGATGAATTATTTAAGACTTGATACAGGACCCTGCCGGTCGAAAGAATGTGGATTGCATAAAGTGCGGCGCCGAATATGCTGTGAAGGTATTGGGGTGGCCCGGGTTTCCATCCTCCCAATAATGATAGCTAGGTGTGAGGCAGGATCGATACGCTATGGGCCGCCTGACACTTAGACCCTTGCAGATGAATGATTTAAGACTTAATACAGGACCCTGCCGGTCGAAAGAATGTGGATTGCATAAAGTGCGGCGCCGAATATGCTGTGAAGGTATTGGGTGGCCCGGGTTTCCATCCTCCCAATAATGATAGCTAGGTGCGAGGCAGGATCGATGCGCTATGGGCCGCCTGACACTTAGACCCTTGCAGATGAATGATTTAAGACTTGATACAGGACCCTGCCGGTCGAAAGAACGTGGATTGCATAAAGTGCGGCGCCGAATATGCTGTGAAGGTATTGGGGTGGCCCGGGTTTCCATCCTCCAATAATGATAGCTAGGTGCGAGGCAGGATCGATGCGCTATGAGCCGCCTGACACTTAGACCCTTGCAGATGAATTATTTAAGACTTGATACAGGACCCTGCCGGTCGAAAGAACGTGGATTGCATAAAGTGCGGCGCCGAATATGCTGTGAAGGTATTGGGGTGGCCCGGGTTTCCATCCTCCCAATAATGATAGCTAGGTGCGAGGCAGGATCGATGCGCTATGGGCCGCCTGACACTTAGACCCTTGCAGATGAATTATTTAAGACTTAATACAGGACCCTGCCGGTCGAAAGAACGTGGATTGCATAAAGTGTGGCGCCGAATATGCTGTGAAGGTATTGGGTGGCCCGGGTTTCCATCCTCCCAATAATGATAGCTAGGTGCGAGGCAGGATCGATGCGCTATGGGCCGCCTGACACTTAGACCCTTGCAGATGAATTATTTAAGACTTAATACAGGACCCTGCCGGTCGAAAGAACGTGGATTGCATAAAGTGCGGCGCCGAATATGCTGTGAAGGTATTGGGGTGGCCCGGGTTTCCATCCTCCCAATAATGATAGCTAGGTGCGAGGCAGGATCGATGCGCTATGGGCCGCCTGACACTTAGACCCTTGCAGATGAATTATTTAAGACTTGATACAGGACCCTGCCGGTCGAAAGAATGTGGATTGCATAAAGTGCGGCGCCGAATATGCTGTGAAGGTATTGGGGTGGCCCGGGTTTCCATCCTCCCAATAATGATAGCTAGGTGCGAGGCAGGATCGATGCGCTATGGGCCGCCTGACACTTAGACCCTTGCAGATGAATTATTTAAGACTTGATACAGGACCCTGCCGGTCGAAAGAACGTGGATTGCATAAAGTGCGGCGCCGAATATGCTGTGAAGGTATTGGGGTGGCCCGGGTTTCCATCCTCCCAATAATGATAGCTAGGTGCGAGGCAGGATCGATGCGCTATGGGCCGCCTGACACTTAGACCCTTGCAGATGAATTATTTAAGCCTTAATACAGGACCCTGCCGGTCGAAAGAACGTGGATTGCATAAAGTGCGGCGCCGAATATGCTGTGAAGGTATTGGGGTGGCCCGGGTTTCCATCCTCCCAATAATGATAGCTAGGTGCGAGGCAGGATCGATGCGCTATGGGCCGCCTGACACTTAGACCCTTGCAGATGAATTATTTAAGACTTGATACAGGACCCTGCCGGTCGAAAGAATGTGGCTTGCATAAAGTGCGGCGCCGAATATGCTGTGATGGTATTGGGATGGCCCGGGTTTCCATCCTCCCAATAATGATAGCTAGGTGCGAGGCAGGATCGATGCGCTATGGGCCGCCTGACACTTAGACCCTTGCAGATGAATTATTTAAGACTTAATACAGGACCCTGCCGGTCGAAAAAACGTGGATTGCATAAAGCGCGGCGCCGAATATGCTGTGAAGGTATTGGGGTGGCCCTAGGTAACCCCCTCGTAACCATTACCCAGGGGGGTGAGGGTGGGGGTAATGGTTACCCACCCACCCTCGTGACAAGGGGGGGTGGGTAATTGTACCCAGGGGTAGGGGTAGCATCATTACCCAGGGGTAACGGAGGGGGTAACCCAGGCATTGGCCGTCATTTTACAGAATACGTTTCAAGCTGCTGACCAGCTGGTCCGGAATGCCTCTCTCCACTGATTGTGTCCTCAAACACCATGCAGCATTCACCCTTGATTTGGCACTATCATCCTACACATCCCCACTAACATCAACAGTCCAGTCCCTACACCACACACACCAAGCATCCTGAAGCCTGGCTGTGGAATCTCAGACACACCTTACGTGCTGTCCCCATGCATCCACAATAACTCCTTCATCAAATCCAAGAGGAAAGGGTACATACGTTTGTTTGTGTGTCTCACCCCTCAAACACGCCTATCCCAGCAAGCCCGGCCACGCCTCCTGGCCCGCCACGGTTGGCCCAGTTGGTCGGCTGGCCCCTCTGGCCTGCAAGCCTGCCCCCCGCCCCTGCTGCTGGCTAGCCCGCGCCTGGTCCCGCCTGCCGGTCCGCCGCTGTCCAGCCAAAGCACAAGGTCCAGTCCATAAGCTTATCTTTCTCCAGCAAGCGATGATGCCTGCACAGCGCAAGAGTGCAAAGTGGCATTACACATCGTGGCCTTGACGACGCAAAAGATAAAAGCAAGACAATGCAGCAAGATTTACAAAACTTACATGTTGCTGTAGATTTGAACTTGAGAATAGAGCAATGAAGCAGACAGACAGGACATACAGACTGAGTGAGCTTTTGCGGAGCAACGAAGCGAGCCTTTTGCAACTGGACCCTCAACGACGCACTTATCTTACCAGTTTCATGATTATAGAATTACCACATCCACGGTGCGGTGAAAATGCCACAGGCTAGCTGTGATTCGCTGAATGCTGACTATTGTTACCGCCAGTCAACGAATGCAATTGGTTAGGAAACTGGCAAGTACTTACCACAATGCTTGATATCTATTATAAGCAGAGAAGAAAAGCTGGAGATTGGCGAGGCAGACTACGTTAGCGTCTGTGGAGCGAGCGAGCCTTTTGTGACTGAAGCCTCACCGACGCATTCCTCTCATCAATTCCATTGCTACATTGGCTGCAAGGTGAAATGTCGAAGGTCAGCTGTGCCTGGCTGAATATTGACTATTGTTTCCGCCAGTCAAAGGATAACATCGTTTAGGAAGATATTAAGTATTTTTACCAAAACACTGCATATTTATTATAAACTTTATCTGTTTGGACAAATGAGAACAAACATTGGGAAAGCGAGAAGGGCGAGCAGCGACGCCCGACACGGATGACATCCGTACACACCATTGAGGCAAAACGCAAAGGCCAAATTGTTAATTTCCGTAAATGATAGATTGCAATAACAATTTTGTTAATTGGTATGCAAAGGCAGACATTCCTCCACAACGACAGCGACACACTGTGCGTGCATGCTCCCTGATGAGCTGCCCAAACTGGACTGGTGATAAAGAGCTGTAAAGTCCAAAACTCAAAAATGCGAAGTGGTAATGAAGGCGTCAATGTGAATGTTCTCAGATGATGTACGGCACGATATGTATATCGCGCGGTACATCATTTGTATTCAACACGCATACTGGAACTAAAGCCTCAACGTCTTCGACTCTGAACTTTTAATTAACCTGTATTCTCACCAGTCCGCCCCGCCCTGAGCACGCATTCCCCTTCCCCAGCTCGCCCCGCCCTGAGCACGCATCGGCCCTGACCAGCCTGCCCTGCCATGAGCACGCATCGGCCCTCACCAGCCTGCCCCGCCCTGAGCAC
This sequence comes from Eudorina sp. 2006-703-Eu-15, assembly GCA_003117195.1. Classification (NCBI taxonomy): domain Eukaryota; kingdom Viridiplantae; phylum Chlorophyta; class Chlorophyceae; order Chlamydomonadales; family Volvocaceae; genus Eudorina; species Eudorina sp. 2006-703-Eu-15. The sequence continues at coordinate 7,535 of BDSI01000432.1, forward strand.
GCATCGGCCCTCTACGCCCTGAGCACGAATCGGCCCTCACCAGCTCGCCCCGCCCTGAGCACGCATCAGCCCTGACCAGCCTGCCCTGCCATGACAAGCATCGGCCCTCACCAGCCTGCCCCGCCCTGAGAACGCATCGGCCCTCACCAGCTCGCCCCGCCCTGAGCACGAATCGGCCCTCACCAGCCCGCCCCGCCCTGAACACGCATCGGCCCTCACCAGCTCGCCCTGCCATGAGCACGCATCGGCCCTCACCAGCCTGCCCCGCCCTGAGAACGCATCGGCCCTCACCAGCCCGCCCCGCCCTAAGCACGCATCGGCCCTCACCAGCCTGCCCTGCCATGAGCACGCATCGGCCCTCACCCGCCGCCGCCCGCCCTGAGCACGCATCGGCCCTGACCAGTCTTCCCTGCCATAAGTACGCATCGACCCTCACCAGCCTGCCCCGCCCTGAGCACGCATTCCCTTCCCCAGCTCGCCCCGCCCTGAGCACGCATCGGCCCTCACCGCCCTGAGCACGCATCGGCCCTCACCAGCTCGCCCCGCGCACGCATCGGCCCTCACCAGCCCGCCCCGCCCTGAACACGCATCGGCCCTGACCAGCCTGCCCCGCCCTGAGCACGAATCGGCCCTCACCAGCCCGCCCCGCCCTGAGCACGCTCGGCCCTCACCAGCTCGCCCTCGCATGAGCACGCATCGGCCCTCACCAGCCTGCCCCCCCTGAGCACGCATCGGCCCTGACCAGCCTTCCCTGCCATGAGCACGCATCGGCCCTCACCAGCCTGCCCCGCCTGAGCACGCATCGGCCCTCACCAGCGTGCCCCGCCCTGAGCACGCATCGGCCCTCTACGCCCTGAGCACGCATCAGCCCTCACCAGCTCGCCCCGCCCTGAGCACGCATCAGCCCTGACCAGCCTGCCCCGCCCTGAGCACGAATCGGCCCTCACCAGCCTGCCCCGCCCTGAGCACGCTCGGCCCTCACCAGCTCGCCCTGCCATGAGCACGCATCGGCCCTCACCAGCCTGCCCCGCCCTGAGAACGCATCGGCCCTCACCAGCCCGCCCCGCCCTAAGCACGCATCGGCCCTCACCAGCCTGCCCTGCCATGAGCACGCATCGGCCCTCACCAGCCTGCCCCGCCTGAGAACGCATTGCCCTCACCAGCCCGCCCCGCCCTGAGCACGCATCGGCCCTGACCAGTCTTCCCTGCCATAAGCACGCATCGACCCTCACCAGCCTGCCCCGCCTGAGCACGCATTCCCCTTCGCCAGCTCGCCCCGCCCTGAGCACGCATCGGCCCTCACTCCCTGAGCACGCCATCGGCCCTCACCAGCTCGCCCCGCGCACGCATCGGCCCTCACCAGCCGCCCGCCCTGAGCACGCATCGGCCCTCACCAGCTCGCCCCGACCTGAGCATACATCGGCCCTCACCAGCCCGCCCGCCCTAAGCACGCATCGGCCCTCACCAGCCTGCCCACCCTGAGCACGCATCGGCCCTGACCAGCCTTCCCTGCCATGAGCACGCATCGGCCCTCACCAGCCTGCCCCGCCCTGAGCACGCATCGGCCCTCACCAGCCTGCCCCGCCATGAGCACGCATCGGCCCTCACCAGCCTGCCTCCCGCCCTGAGCACGCATCGGCTCTCACCGCCCTGAGCACGTATCAGCCTCACCAGCTCGCCCCGCCCTGAGCACGCATCAGCCTGCACCAGCTGCCCCGCCCTGAGCACACATCGCCCTCACCAGCCTGCCCCGCCCTGAGCACGAATCGGCCCTCACCAGCCCGCCCCGCCCTGAGCACGCATTCCCCTTCCCCAGCTCGCCCGCCCTGAGCACGCATCGGCCGTCACCGCCCTGAGCACGCATCGGCCTCACAGCTCGCCCCGCCTGAGCACGCATCGCCCTCACCAGCCGCCCCGCCTGAACACGCATCGGCCCTCACCAGCCTGCCCGCCCTGAGCACGCATCGGCCCTCACCAGCTCGCCCCGCCCTGAGCACGAATCGGCCCTCACCCAGCCGCCCCGCCCTGAGCACGCTCGGCCCTCACCAGCTCGCCCTGCCATGAGCACGCATCGGCCTCACCAGCCTGCCCCGCCTGAGAACGCATCGGCCCTCACCGCCCGCCCGCCCTGAGCACGCATCGGCCCTGACCCGCTTCCCTGCCATAAGCACGCATCGACCCTCACCAGCCTGCCCGCCCTGAGCACGCATTCGCCTTCCCCAGCTCGCCCGCCCTGAGCACGCATCGCCCTCACCGGCCCTGAGCACGCTCGGCCCTCACCAGCTCGCCCCGCGCACGCATCGGCCCTCACCAGCCCGCGCCCGCCCTGAACACGCATCGGGCCCTGACCAGCCTGCCCGCCCTGAAGCACGCATCGGCCCTCACCAGCCCGCCCGCCTGAGCACGCTCGGCCCTCACCAGCTCTGCCCTGCATGAGCACGCATCGGCCCTCACCAGCCTGCCCCCCTGAGCACGCATCGGCCCTGACCAGCCTTCCCTGCCATGAGCACGCATCGGCCCTCACCAGCCCGCCCCGCCCTGAGCACGCATCGGCCCTCACCATCGTGCCCCGCCCTGAGCACGCATCGGCCCTCTACGCCCTGAGCACGCATCGGCCCTCACCAGCCTCGCCCCGCCCTGAGCACGCATCAGCCCTGACCAGCCTGCCCCGCCTGAGCACGGAATCGGCCCTCACCAGCCTGCCCCCCCCTGAGCACGCTCGGCCCTCACCAGCTCGCCCTGCCATGAGCACGCATCGGCCCTCACCAGCCTGCCCGCCCTGAGAACGCATCGGCCTCACCAGCCGCCCCGCCCTAAGCACGCATCGGCCCTCACCAGCCTGCCCTGCCATGAGCACGCATCGGCCCTCACCAGCCTGCCCCGCCCTGAGAACGCATTGCCCCTCACCAGCCCGCCCCGCCCTGAGCACGCATCGGCCCTGACCAGTCTTCCCTGCCATAAGCACGGCATCGACCCTCACCAGCCTGCCCCCGCCTGAGCACGCATTCCCCTTCCCCAGCTCGCCCCGCCCTGAGCACGCATCGGCCCTCACCTCCCTGAGCACGCATCGGCCCTCACCAGCTCGCCCCGCGCACGCATCGGCCCTCACCAGCCCGCCCCGCCCTGAGCACGCATCGGCCCTCACCAGCTCGCCCCGACCTGAGCATACATCGGCCCTCACCAGCCCGCCCGCCCTAAGCACGCATCGGCCCTCACCAGCCTGCCCCACCCTGAGCACGCATCGGCCCTGACCAGCCTTCCTGCCATGAGCACGCATCGGCCCTCACCAGCCTGCCCGCCCTGAGCACGCATCGGCCCTCACCAGCCTGCCCCGCCATGAGCACGCATCGGCCCTCACCAGCCTGCCCCGCCTGAGCACGCATCGGCTCTCAACCGCCCTGAGCACGTATCAGCCCTCACCAGCTCGCCCCGCCCTGAGCACGCATCAGCCCTGACCAGCCTGCCCCGCCCTGAGCACACATCGGCCCTCACCAGCCTGCCCCGCCCTGAGCACGAATCGGCCCTCACCAGCCCGCCCGCCCTGAGCACGCATTCCCCTTCCCCAGCTCGCCCCGCCTGAGCACGCATCGGCCTCACCGCCTGAGCACGCATCGGCCCTCACCAGCTCGCCCCGCCCTGAGCACGCATCGGCCTCACCAGCCCGCCCGCCCTGAACACGCATCGGCCCTCACCAGCCTGCCCCGCCCTGAGCACGCATCGGCCCTCACCAGCTCGCCCCGCCTGAGCACGAATCGGCCTCACCAGCCCGCCCCGCCCTGAGCACGCTCGGCCCTCACCAGCTCGCCCTGCCATGAGCACGCATCGGCCCTCACCAGCCTGCCCCGCCCTGAGAACGCATCGGCCCTCACCAGCCCGCCCGCCCTTAAGCACGCATCGGCCCTCACCAGCCTGCCCTGCCATGAGCACGCATCGGCCCTCACCAGCCTGCCCCGCCCTGAGAACGCATCGGCCCTCACCCGCCCGCCCCGCCCTGAGCACGCATTCCCCTTCCCCAGCTCGCCCCGCCCTGAGCACGCATCGGCCCTCACCGCCCTGAGCACGCATCGGCCCTCACCAGCTCGCCCCGCCCTGAGCACGCATCGGCCCTCACCAGCCCGCCCGCCCTGAACACGCATCGGCCCTCACCAGCCTGCCCCGCCCTGAGCACGCATCGGCCCTCACCAGCTCGCCCGCCCTGAGCACGAATCGGCCCTCACCAGCCCGCCCGCCCTGAGCACGCTCGGCCCTCACCAGCTCGCCCTGCCATGAGCACGCATCGGCCCTCACCAGCCTGCCCCGCCCTGAGAACGCATCGGCCCTCACCAGCCGCCCCGCCCTAAGCACGCATCGGCCTCACCAGCCTGCCCTGCCATGAGCACGCATCGGCCCTCACCAGCCTTCCCCGCCCTGAGAACGCATCGGCCCTCACCAGCCCGCCCCGCCCTGAGCACGCATTCCCCTTCCCCAGCTCGCCCCGCCTGAGCACGCATCGGCCTCACCGCCCTGAGCACGCATCGCCTCACCAGCCCGCCCCGCCTTAGCACGCATCGGCCCTCACCAGCCCGCCCTGCCCTGAGCACGCATCGGCCCTCACCAGCTCGCCCGCCCTGAGCACGCATCGGCCCTCACCAGCTCGCCCGCCCTGAGCATGCATCGGCCCTCACCAGCCTGCCCGCCCTGAGCACGCATCGGCCCTCACCAGCTCGCCCCGCCCTGAGCACGCATCGGCCCTGACCAGCCCGCCCCGCCCTGAGCACGCATCGGCCCTCACCAGCCTGCCCGCCCTGAGCACGCATCGGCCCTCACCAGCCTGCCCCGCCCTGAGAACGCATCGGCCCTCACCAGCCCGCCCCGCCCTGAGCACGCATCGGCCCTGACCAGCCCGCCCTGGTCAGAGCACAAATCTACGAAGTACATCCACCTTACCCAGCCCGCCCACACGTCAGTCTTCTCCGACCGCTGGCCCGCCCCGCCCATGATGGGCACCGTAATTGGCGTTGCTTCCCCAGCCCGCCGTCTGTTATCATGCTCCACCGCTGTCACACGCTGACACACAGCCAATCCAGTGTATGACATGGTGGTGAGAACCACCGCTGCACATGCATGAATCTATCAAGTATAGATTCCACACGCAAACATGGCCTGCATGCGGGGCCAGCCAGCCAAAGTTGGGAACGGCACTAGAAACCAGCGGCTGCAAGGGCGGCCTCCCCGTTTACCCCGTTCGATTTGTGTCTAGTAAAGCAACCCGAGCGTCCCGTCACACCCCGGCACGCACCTCCCTGAGCCTGAACCACGGCTGCCTCACCTGAATAATGCTACTTCGCCGCGCCAGCCCGGCGGGAACCCGTTGCACGCCCGCCTTGCTTCCACACGCAAACACGGCCTGCAGCGCCAGCAAGCCAACGTTGGGAACGGTACCAGCAACCGGCGCGCAGTTAGACGCCGCCAACCAGCCCGGCAACACAAGGCACACGTCGCCCCGCCCATGATAGCAGCGGCTGCTAGCGCGGCCTCTCCGTTCGATTTGTGTCTAGTAAAGCAACCTGAGTGTCCCTACACCCCCCCGCAAGCACCCTCCTGAGCCGACCCATGGCTGCCTCACCTGAATGTACTTTGCCAGGACGCGCCAGCCTGACGGGAACCCGTTGCATGCCTGCCTTGCTTACCTTCCACACGCAAACACGGCCTGCGGGGCCAGCAAGCAACGTTGGGAACGGTACCAGCAACCGGCGCGCAGTTAGACGCCGCCAACCAGCCCGGCAACACAAGGCACACGTCGCCCCGCCCATGATAGCAGCGGCTGCTAGCGCGGCCTCTCCGTTCGATTTGTGTCTAGTAAAGCAACCTGAGTGTCCCTACACCCCCCGCAAGCACCCTCCCTGAGCCGACCCCATGGCTGCCTCACCTGAATGCTACTTTGCCAGGACGCGCCAGCCTGACGGGAACCCGTTGCATGCCTGCCTGCTTACCTTCCACACGCAAACACGGCTGCGGGGCCAGCAAGCCAACGTTGGGAACGGTACCAGCAACCGGCGCGCAGCCAGACGCCGCCAACCAGACCGGCAACAAAAGGCACGCGGTGGCTGAAGCGCAGTGCCATGAAGGTTGAAAGCATCCGCTTGCCCCGCCCCCATGATAGCCTCCGTCCTCCTGGATACATCCTACGCGGTGCTGGGTGGAGAAAGGGTTGGGCCGTCGCAATCGTTTACACTACAAAGCTCTCGACTTTAATATTTATAACAATTCACTTAGTTTGCGCATGGCTTCCGTTTCGTTTCAGTTGTCACTAGTCAATTACAGCAATATTTGCCCTAAGTTGAGGTGATAGGAAGTAACTCATTTGCATTAGTACGAGAACAATCAGCAACACTGTTTGCGTTCTGGCCGCCATGATGGAGCGAAATTGTACAACTTGGACTGTTGGACAGTCAAACGAATTGGCTTCAGCGCAAACAGTTCGCCACCTCCTTCTACAACAGATGAAGGACTAGGCGACCATGGGCTTCACGCACATAAATGAACAGATTTTACATGTGAGGAATTACCGTGGGGTTACCCTGGATACGTTTACCCACCCAGCCCCGTAGGGAGGTACCCGGGGTTACCCCCGTTTACCCTGGGTATGAATGCCATAGGGCTTGCCTTATCTGGGTGCCAATTCGGCGAATTGCGTCGCGGAGGCGTGCACCAGGGCGGCGAGTTGTGTCCGCGGTGTGTGTCCCGCGGTTGTCTGTCTGGGGTCGGCTCCCTCCACGGTCGTTCCATTGTGTTCGACTGGTTGAGGCTCCAAACAAGTCTGGTTTCGCACTTCTGCTTCGTATTGGTGTTTAAGCTGCACATGTTCCGGTGCAGGACGTTGCATGCATCTGCTGACTGTGCGCTTAGGGTGTATTTTTTCCGGTGTTAGGTGGCTTCTGCGGGCACATATCAAATAGGATGCAAGCCCTTTGTTGAGGGTCACTTGCAGCATCGCGGCCGCAACTTCCACGTTGGTCCTCTCCACGCTCTCAAGGATCGCAGCGTCGACATGAGATGTGTCGCCGTTGTGTTGTTGGGTCAGCGGTGTGTTTCGCCAGGCCGTTCTCAATCTCGCGGACTGCGGGGCGTAGATAATCGTGAAGCGCAGCGATGTCGGATGTGAGTGTGGCGTCCATGCGTGTCTGTGCGGCGCGGATCGTGGCACGTGGGACCGGCAGGATGACGTTTTTCCATTTTGCATCAGCGTGTCTTCGGCTTCTTGGGTGGCGCACGTGGGTTTTTTGGCGTCCCACAGGCGGATTTCATCAGTTGGTAGCCGGGTGTGCACGGGCCTGTGGTCGAACTGGCCGGCAGCCACGGACACACTGCTGTACGCCAGGGTTCTATTCGTACTGACTGTGGTTTGAAGTTTTACGCTGAGTTGTGTCGCGGGGCACAGCAGGATGTCGTCTATCCGGCTGCTGTGTATGCGGTGTCCGTCGGCCCACTGGTCGAAGACATTTGGCGGGGAGTTGATTCTCAGGTGCGGGCCTGAGCGCGTTTTCCGTGACGAACTTGGCGTGTAGCCGGTCGGCGCTATCAAGCACGCCGGTACTCCTTTCTTCTGCTGCTCCAACCGCGTTGAAATCCCCGGCCAGCACGACGTGCTCTCCATTTGCCTTAGCTACTTTCAGCACCATTCTGCAATGCGCATAAATGCATTCCGGTCCCGGTGTCTTCTGGGCAGTAGATCCCAAGGATGTTGAGGGGCGTGCTCATGGGGGTTGAGATCTTGCAATGACACAGGTGGCCTTGTAGCGGGGTCGGCGGCTGGACATAAGTGACGTTGCCTGAGCGGCTGTAGCGACCGCTAATCGCCACTGCGACGCCTGCGGAGTACGCGCCTTTCCGGCACTGCGCGGTTTAGAGCTGCAGTGAAGTCGGTAGCCCTGCGGTTCCTGCGCAGGGCATCTTTAATCCACGCTGTACGGTTTCCGGTTTTCGTTCTGTCAGGACAAGGATGTCTGCATCCCAAGTTCTTAGGTTTGCAAATCGTACTGAGAAGGTTGGTTGCCAGACCTCGTACGTTATGTGTGACGATGGTGGGCGTACCGGTGTTCGGTCTCGGGGGTGAACTGGTGGTATCGGGGGCGCGCTGCCTTTGTCGGGTACTGGCATGACGGATGGTCTTGCGCGTTGCGCGCTGCCGTTGTTTTCCATCTTTGCGGCGGTTGTGCTCGTGTCCGTGGTGTCGTGAGCCGCGTCCGGGTCCGGGTGCTGTCGCTTGTTTGCCTTGCGCCGGAGAAGGTCTACGACGTGGGCGTTTGCGTCGTTTTGCGCCAGCTTCTTCGCGCTGCTGGTCCTGCTTGTCTCGTTTTTCGCGTCGTCGGGGCCCCAGGCGGGGCACGTGTTGCGTTGGGCCTGTGCTGATATGTGGCGTCGTGGCGTGCACCGGTACTTTCGTGAGGGTGACCATCTTCGGTCCGTCTACCCCTCTCGTTCACTCGGGCGTCAGCTGGGGCGCAGTTTGCGGTCTCCCTGGCCATCTGCGCGCCTGTCTGGCGGCCTGGGGGTTGTACGGCTCATGTTGGCCCGCTGTTTCGTTAGGTGGGGTCGTTGCCGGTGATATCGGCTCAAGGTTATGCCCGTTGTTGGGTGCCGTCGAGTGTGGCGGTCGCCAAATTTCGGGTGCTGAGTTCTCGCAGCTCGACGTGTGTTTGGACAGTGGAGCTATTGTGTCGCATCTCCAGGTAGTATACGGCCCACGGCCACGGGGCCAGCCTGTCGTGATCCTCTGCGGTCGGAGTCCATAGAGTCGATCACGTACCAGGCCCCTTGTGGTACCGGACGGCGATTGCGTGGGATGGGTTTTCAAGTTGCACCGTGAAGCCCCAGTTGCGCGTGTGCGGAGGCAGGTGTTCGAGCAGAGTGTCCAGTCGGTCGTTGGGGCCTAGGGTGAATCCGCTGGCTACCGTCGCGATGTGGTGGTCGGAGAGGATGTCTCCGTCGGTTTCTGTACGACAGCGCGTATCGCAGGTAGTGGTTTAGCACGATCGTTGAGAAAAAGCCTGTGCGTTGGTCAAATCCTCCTTTCCATAGATTAGCCACGCCTGTTTTCCGTGTCTCCACGAGGTGCGCGTACATTGCACGGCAGTATCCTAGTACATGCCCGGGTCGATGCATGGGTCGCCCATCAGGTTGTTGATGGCGTGCACCATGCACATCTGCGCCTTCTGTTTTTCATGTATGGTTCGCGCGTGGTTTGGCCGCGAGGGCGTCCCGTGGGTGGCCATATTATGGTGTTGCCGAGGTTCGGTGTGGTGTTGGTCCACTGATCGTGGTGTCTGCGGTGGTGCCGGGGGTCCTCCGCACGTTGTTTTGTCGGTTGTATGAAGTTGCTACAGAGATCCAGTTCGGTCCATATCATCACCGCAGGGTGTGAGGAGGCAGGCTTCTAGGTGTCCTGTGGTGTTGCGGGCTGACACCGCCACACCTATGGCTGTACAGGCATCAATTGCTGAGCGGGCCCGGGCCGTGGCATGGGGAAGGGTCGTAGGCCGTTTATAATTGTTGGTATTGCGCCAGTGAGTGGCAAAGCCGCCGGTTCTGCTGTCGTCAGTTGCCAGCACAGTAGCGTCAGGGCCGCCGCAGCCACTATGGTCCTTAGGGCTGCGTTCGGATTTCGCCGTAGCCATCGGGTCAGATGCAGGCCCCTCGCCAGGTGTGAGTGACGTGTTAGCGATAGTGAGGGTCCAGGGAATTAAGATGTGTTCATTAGATAGTGTAGCACCCGAATAAGGCACGCGGTCAGCAAGATGAGACCAGGGTTTCGTGGAGAGGACTAAGAATGACCGTGTAGGCCAGAGGCCAAGGGATGCGGTCGCCAGGAGGCCCGTATTTGCAATGTGCTGATCCGTATATCGAGTGGCCCTTGTGCTTTTAGTGGCGCGGAGGATACACCGTGTCAGTGCCCACACGCCTGAGGCGGCGATGCAGTAGGTGATTGAGGTTGCGCAGTAGGTCACTACTGGCGTGTAGCGTGTGGTATGAGACGAAGGTTCGGTGGTACACGTCCTAATCTGACCCAGGATGTTCCGTGTGGTCGTGGGAGGGTTAGTGCGGTTCGTGCGGATGGTGTCTGCAGGGCTGGGTGTGGGTCGGGTGTTGCTGCACAGGCCGCTCGGGCGGACAGTTGTACTAGGATCTTTTTTGATGTCCGTGAGAGAATGCGTGGCCGGGCCTCCTGTTCCAGGTTGGGGGTTGGGTCGATGGCGGATCGACGTGCGTCCTAGCTTCAGGCTCTTGGTCCCTTTGAGTCCATCGCAGCTGTAAGTTTTCCTCGCGCATAACGGTTCGAGAAGAGGTCGTGTGGCAAAAGGGGCTTCATCCATTATCCGGGCGCACGGCAGGGGCAGCTGTCATCAGTCGTGCGTTCCGTGGGGCTATGCAGTCCAGCCTGCAGCAGGGTATTGCTGTCCGCCGTGCGTTGCGTGCGACCATTGCAACATGCGCCGTCCAGGGTCAACAACTCCGTTGGTCGCCAGCCCCATGATTGAGCCTCGGGTCACGTGGTCTGTTTCTCTGCGGTTTCAGTGTTAATCGGCACAGCCTCGTATCCATATTTCATCCGGGTCGCTTCATCAGTGTTCGGGCGCGTAAAGCCCCCATGAAGAGCCACCCTACACCATTCGTCTCGCAGCATTGTACCGTACACAGTCTCCGCCCTTCAGTGGTCATCAGCCCGGGTCGTACAGACCATCACCGGGCTCAAATCTCATGTCAGTTGCTTATCAACGTTTGGATGCACATCTATCCCATCAGCCGATACACGGGCGTGAGCATGCGTTCTGCTGGGGTGCTCGCAATTAAGGGACCCAGGCGGGCAGGGTCTCAGGGGGCCGGGGCCGGTCCCACTGTCCCTTGCCGTACCAATTTCAACTCGCGTATGATTGCCACCGCCCATCGCATGCGTGTGTTGTGTCCGCTCCCGGGGATCCTCCGTCCCATGGTGGCACTCCGTGTTATGCGATAGGGCCAATATGCCGAGACAGTTACTTCCCACGTCGTCACCATCGGCATCGTGGCACCGGCCACGATCACTAGCACTGCGGACCGGGTAATTGGAAGCATGCGGTCTCCAGCCAGGGTCACCCTGCATTTCGCGCCTCCCGCAAGCCCCTGCTAGCCCAGCGCTATCACCCCGCTGGGCGGGGTCTACTATTTGACAACTGTGCGGGGCAAGCTCAACTGTGCTCGTACAGATCGTATGCTCCATCAGGCCTGGTGTGATGAGGCCCTCATCCATCAATGGCCATTCTCTCCTTCGATCCTGCCTCGCCGCCGTGGCGGCCCTCCTCCTTGCCGCTGCCGCCGTCGCTGAGGGGGGTCTCGTCGCCAGAGGCGGTCCCGCTGTCACTTGCTCTCTCCCTGGCTTGCCTCTTGCCCAGCCCAGTGGCCTGCGGTTGGGGCCGTTCGCGCCGTACATGTGTATTGGACGGGTTGGTGTCGGTATAGGATTGGGGTGTCAATTCGAATGAGATTGGCTATGCATACTTGGTTACCCTCCCAGTAGTGTGAGTGTGCGGTGTGTGTTCCATGGTATGCTCCGTGGTGTGCGGTGCAGACCCTTTATCCCGGTTAAAGAAAGTTGCACTACTTACAAGCGCGGCACGACACCCTGTGCAGTGCAGCTCCTACGGCGGCGTCGCTGCTGCCTGCACCGGCGTTTGCAAGCCGCGGCGTTGAAGGCCGGCAGGAGCTGCTGCGGCTGGGTCCCGTTCTCCAACAGGGGGGTGCCTCGTCGCGGTCGCCCAACGGAACTCGGGGACGGCTCCTCGGCCGCCAGAGCGCCCTGGTACGCCACTGCCACTCGCTCAGCCTGCACGATGCGCTTGCAGGCCTCACGCAGGGTGGGCAGCAGCGCTTTGTGGTCGGTTCTGCGTCCAGCCCGTCCGTGTAGGGCTTTCCAGTCGCGATTGCGCTCATCCCGTCAGCGACGCGGTCAGGCGGTTGAGGCCAGCCTCTGCGTTACCCTTCATTATAATGGACGGGCCTGTCACAGCGGATTCATCGTACCCATCGGGTAGCCCGCTGCCGATGCCGAAGTGGACCGTGTACTCCGGAGTGCCCTTTAGCACGAGGGCATTGCGTCGCTTTGGCTCCAGTTTGCTGTTAAGCTGTCCGCCAGCGAGCAGAGCGGCGAGGCTGGTGTTCGTGACTAAGCTCGATGGCCAAGAAGCGCCGCGCTGTCTGGTTTCGGCCGGTATCCGCCGGGTCCGGGCTTAGAGGACTGGACTGAGGGGGCCGATTCCAGGAAGGCTCTGGGGTCTGCAGGTCGGGCGTTCCGTGAGGACCGGCCTCATTTCCTCCCTTCTCGAAGTACCATTTTGTACCCATGGGCCAGCACCTCTGGGTTGAGGTCCTCGGCGGATAGGTCGATATCCCAATCCGCATAGACGCTGGCAATTTGTACTGCTGCGGGGGCCCGCCGCTTCGTCTATTTCTGCACCAGCCTCTCGGCACCGCTGCGCAGCTCGGGATTTGCTGCTTGTGGTTTTCGATGAGGCCAGCGGAGATGCGCTTCAGCATGTCTAAGGTAACCGGCGGTGTGCTGTTGCTAGGGCAGCTGACGTCCATCAAAAGGGTGTACGAGCCCGCCGGCGGCATGGCCTCATTGCGCCGCGGTAGGGGAAGGGCGGTCAGACTGATCACGCTGCCCCCCGGGATGCCGATATTCCACGCCCTGCCCCTAATCATGAGCTGCCTAGCGGCGTCAGTGGGGTACTGAAGCGCGATCACCTGCCGGCGTAGGTACTTCGGCAGCTGGAGCTGCTCAAGATGCTGTCGCTCCACGGTGTGCTCCCGTACGGCTGCGCCCGGGCATTGGTAAGAATCACCGTGGGGTTGCTGCTCCAATCGTCCAGGCCGCTAATTATGTCTGGTGCGTTCTCCCTTCCTGCATGCATGGGTTGGTGGGGACCCACCATGTGTTTTCCATCGTGGTCGAGGGGGAGGGGTCCGCTATGCGATGCGTTTGCAACTCGCAAGGTACTTGTGTGATGGCCATGGCATTGCAGGGTTACATTTGAGATGACATTGCCTTCACAATGGTCATGGGTATCCCTGGAGTTTCTGCTTCCTTGCTCACCGCGATATGGGCCTCCAGGGCCTCCGCCGCGACATTGGTGAGTGTGTCGATCGTCCGGGTGCCCCAATGGGCATGACGGTCCGGGCGATCACGAGCACCTGGTTGGCGTCCGAGCCGTTGGTTGACATTACACCAGTAACAGAGATGCCAGCCGCGGGCCACGCTGAGCTGTGAGCTGATTGTTGCTGGTGTCCAGATTGGGTACCCGGGGGCCCCTTCCAGTCCTGCTGCTGCGACAATGGTTTGCGATGGTACTGGGGGTGGAATCAATGCGATGTCCTGTGCAGCCAGCTGTTCCATGCTGTTGGCGATGGTGAGTGGTTGGGACGCTTCCCCGTACAGAGTGACCCTGGCCGAGTCCGCATTTCCGAACTTGAAGCCTAGGGCCCGATCCAGTGTTCAATCATAGGCACCCATCCACGCGCCTCCGTTGGGATGGCTCCTGCTGCCGCTGGGGGTGGGATACTGGTTATCTCGGGGGCGGCTTGGTTGTTTTGGCGCCCGCGACCCAGGCCGCGCCCACGTCCTGCCATGCGTCCGATGCCCCTGCTGCTGCTCGCGCCCCGCTCCGCTGGGGACATTGCCCAGTGGTTGTGTGTCCACTTGCTGCTGAGTGCGGACGCCAATTTTCCCGAAGGGCAGGTTTCTAATGATTGCCCGCGCCATTGTCGTCGTCACCGAGAGGAGGCTGTGGTGTACCGAGAAGAAGTTTACTAGTAGTACCAGAGGGTGCGGCCACCCCTTTTTCTCAGGGCTTGGCGGCCTTGATGACTAGGGCGGCGGCTTCCGCAGCTGGCATGCCTGCCGGTTGCCCCATAGAGGCTTTGGGGGCGTTTGAGACGGCTTGTTCCAGGGTATCATCATCTATTGGTTGTTCACATACTGCAAACGAGGGATGCTTGTCTTTGGTGACGTCCTGGCACCAGCCTGAGTCTCCCTTCGGGAGGAAGAGGCTACCTGCCTTGCCGGTCATTGTAAGGTAAGTGTTCGCTATGTGTCCTTGCTTGGCTCTAGGCGTTCGGATGTCAGGTCTGGTTTGCTTATGATAGTGTGGCGGTACGGGTTCCAGGTGTTTTCCTAATTTTTGGCCTGGGTTTGCTAGGTGCCATGTTTCCATTCTGTTTTCCTTGGTCTTTTCTTTGTTGTAGAACATCTGCTGTCGACCCTAGTGAAGGTGTGGGGTCCTGCGCCAGGAGTATTTCTTGTTCTGCATTCTGCTCGCTGGTGCTGCTAGTTCCATTTACAGCATGCGGTTCATTTACTGTGCACTCACATTTTTGGCCCTGCGACGTTGGCCAAGGCAGCCTTACTGGTTGGCAAGTCCGGTGGTCCTCATCTCTGCTGCTTGGTTCTGGAGGCGGCCCTCTGCCTGCGTACCAGCTGATTAGTTCGGTATCCCTGGTGTAGGTATTAGCTGTCAACGCTGCTTTCTGGCGAGCGCGCGGTATCTCGATGTAAATGTAACGACCGTCCCCGGTGGAGGGGCCCGCGGCCGCTTTGCAGCATTCGAGAACAGACCTCCATTGACTCCTTTTTGCAGAATGCCGGGGTTCGTTTGGGCTCTTGTTCCGGGCCGCTGGAGGGACTGGCCCCATGTTGGGCTACTCGTCGGTGTCGTGTAGTTGAGCATACAGGAAATCTGCATTGACAGATTCCTTTGTGTCGCGATAACATTATTGGCATTGCTTGTCGGGTGAACATATGTTCCTCCCAATGACAGCATTGTCCTGACGTGTCGGGCTTGCGCCTTTTCCGTGCATCGATAGCGTTGATGTATGCCCCACAGCTGAGCGTTCCCATATGTGGTGCGTCCCAGCACGTACGAGCCCGCAAGTCAATTGACAAGGGGGGGTGCCCGGAAACCACGGGATGACAACTCGCTGCTCCATGGAGGCAGTGACACAACGTGAGAGTCAGCCTGCAGAGTGTTAGGCTTATCCAAGCGCAGACATTTGCGTTCGTGCGCCTCACCTTTCGCGGACTCACCATTTGAATTCGACAGTCGCCAGCTATGACATAAGCTTATCAGTGGAATATATGTTACTTGAAATATTGCTGATGACAGGTGATGACCTAGAGCCTCCACGGCTTGGGGCTGCAAACTATCAGTGCTTTCTAAACCAGGCGGCTCTGCGTAATCGCCAGACGTTGATTGAGAGCAGGCCGGCGACGGCGTTTCCGTGCGCGTTCGTTGTAGGTGTAACATCAGGCGCGTCAGTCGTCGGATGAGTTGTCTTATCCAAGCGCCGCTTGCCGAGCGAGACCAGGGAGCTGGCTGCTTCGCGCAAGGGTCGCGCTCTGGGGAAGGCGAAGAGAGACGAGGCGGCGGGTGAGGTGCCACCGTAGCCATTCCAACAGGTGGGTTGTCCTGATGACGCTCCTCCTCTTGTTCGGCGATCAGAATCTGAACCTCGGAAGCGACAGCCGCAATTGAGCATGCCAAGATGGCGGCATCCTCAAAGGGGTCCTGAATATGATCGGTTTCGGTAGCCATGTCACGGTCCATCAAGTGTCCCAAGCGACTCAGACCATCCACATTAGAATTCTTGCGCCCAGCCTTGTGCATTACTTCAAAGTCGTACGCCTGAAGCTTGAGTGCGTAACGGGCCAACTTGCCGAGAAGGTCCCGTGCGTGTACAGTCCTCAAAGACCGAACTGCCATGGAATCCGTAATGAGCACAAAGTGCGTGCCGTACAAATAGGGGTGGAAGTGCTTGATAGCCCATAGAGCAGCGTAGGCCTCTTCATCCGCCGCGCTGTAGTTGAGTTGAGCTCCTGTCATAGCCTTGCTGGCGAATTGCACAGCGTACTCAAATCCTTCGTCGTCCGCTGGGCTAGGCACGCGGCAACGGCGGTACGGCACCAGTCAACTTGGACCATAAACGGGCGCTGAAAATCAGGTGCGCGGAGTACAGGCTCCCGCAACAGGGCGTTCCGAAGCTCTTGAAAAGCATCTTGTTCGCGCGGGCCCCAAGACCAGGGAGCTCCTTGCTTGAGTAGCGCATATAGTGGCCGAGCGATCAGGCCAAAACCAGGGATAAGCTCCGGTAGTAACCAACAGCTCCCAACCAAGCTCGTACTTCGCGAACGTTGGTCGAGAAGGAATCTCTGCAATCTTCATGACGTTAGCAGGGTTGGGTCCCACTGTACCGCGTACCCCATCGAGTAGGTGACCAAGGAAAATCACACGTTGTTGCCCAAACGTGCATTTCTTAGCTGCGATCTTGAGACCAGCCATCCGTAGCAGATCGAACACCTGCTGAAGATGTCGTACATGATCTTGTAGTGTGGGGCTGAAAATCAGAATGTCATCCAAGTAGACCACCACACAGCGCTCCCGTAGCGGACCATCAGTCGATGCCGGGTGCGGAGGCGAATCCTCTAACAGCGGCCTAGCACCTTGTGCATCAGGGTAGCGAACACGGCGGCTGACCCCTTGAGACCCATGGGCATCCGTACATACTGATACTGGGCCGTCGGCGTAGCAAATGCCGTACGCTCCTTGGAAGCCTCGTCGGCCATGGGGACTTGCCAGTAGCCAGACTTCAAATCCAGACTCGAGTAGTATCGTGTTTCACCCACCCGGAGGTGCAGCAGTATCCAAAATATCCTGGATGTGACCTATCGGAAATCGAATGTCCTTAAGTAACGTCGTTGACCTTGCGCATGTCGACGCAGGGCCGAAGCTCTCCGTTCTTCTTGGGACGACTACCACCGGCGACACCCAAGGGCTGTTGGACAGCTCGATGATCCGCGTCCTGAAGCATCTGCCGCATCTCAGCGTCAACGGCAGCCTTCTCGGTTGCGTGATAAACGGTAAGGGTTTTGGGCGATGGGAGGATGCTCCCCTGTGTCCACTCTCATGGACACCCATGTTGTGAATCCAAGCTCTCGGTTGGTGAGGGGCGAACATGTCGAAGTTGTCGGCCAGACACGTGTCCAGCAATTGGCGGTCGGGTATGGGAGATCGGTATTCACCTTGCTACTTAGCAAGCACGCGTAGCTCGGTGGTAGGAGTCTTGATGGGCCGGAATCGCACGAGCCACTAGTACGCGGAAATGGGCCTCCTCCAAGTGACCGTCGTGATCTAAACCGTCCGGAGCGATAGCAGCCGGCACGGACGCATCAAACTGTGTCGCCGTGGTAGGGCTGAAAGTGCGCGAGGAACGCTCCTCGGTCAGCAAACGTGGGATTAACAGCTCCCGGGGACTCAAAACTGGTATGGGTAGAGGGTCGAACAGGGCGGATCGGCGGCAGTCGAAGTAGACGCCTCAGGAATCAAGTACGAGTCATCGTTGCACTCAACACCGTCTCCAAGCCAAACATCTGCCCTGGCTGCTTTCACCGCCGGAGCTAACGACGCTGTCGGTGCTCCACGCATCGCGGCCCATTCACTCACTGGAGGTGCTTACTGACAAGGCCTTGTCTGACCTAAGCATCTGTCGTACAAGCATGTCAACGATGTGTTGCATGTCTGTGTCTCCTCCAAGTTCCGAATCAATATCGCTGGGCACTTCGCTGCTTCCCGCAGGTAAATCGACAATCTCAGGTGCGGAGTCTTCGCTGACAACCGATGGTGACGCCTCCTCTCGGGGCGTGGGCGTCTCAGGCGGCTGTACCGGGGTTTCGGCCTCCAACATGAAAGCTGGTTGATGACCGTCATTCTCAGGTGAGTCATCCCAGAGCCGGGCAGACGGGGGAACACCGGGGCCAGGGCTCCGAAGAAAATGGATAGCAATGTTGGACCGCTGATCTCGGTCGTTGGTATACTCAAGACGACTACTGTCGTACGAGATGCTTGCCCGAATCGGGGTAGAGAAAATCAGTGCCCAGGAGAAGCTGATAGTTGAGGGCGGTGCTGACGAACGGACACAGTAGTATCGTAAGATCGCCAGTAGACACTTGTAGCTCAGTAACACGCCCAGCTGCGCGACCGCGATTGCCGTCCGCATTCAGAAAGGTCACCTCCGAATCCTCTACCATGTGTAGCAGGTCTAGACGTCGTAGCGTGTCACGCGTGATGACACTATGAGAAGCACCAGAATCGATGACGCGGGGACAGGGACTAGATCGCCTCGCCCATCCGCTAACAGTACGGTAGCCTTACAAACTTGCCAAGGCGGTGCGACAGGGTCGGTCTGCCAAGCAGGGACTGCCGGAGACGGACGCTCCGAAAGAGAAGCTTGCATAGCGCCTACTGTAGGCCGCGCGGGTCCAAACGTAGGTCCAGGTTGGGGTTGCCGGGCTAGCATGCTGTCGGGCCAACCCAAGGACTCGACTGCCAACCTTCGTGTAGATGCTGATGGGGTTGCACCGAAGAGATGTACTCAATGGTAGCGCATACTTGTTAACCTTATGAACGATGTCCTCGGCGATACGCCGTTCTTCTTCTTGTGGGTCCGCAGGGATAGGATCGGTGCGACTGCTAGGCTCTGCTGTGCCCCTACCAACTCATAGGGGGTCTGACAAGGTCTAACTTACTAGGCGAGGTTGTCAGGAATGGTCATTTGCAGCTCCGGACGCAAATTGTCATAGTTGCCAAACAGGTTGTCAGAGGAGTCTTCAGACCCTGTTTGAGGCTTTCTGAGGTTGTGACAGAAGTCCGTTGGCGGGCAGTCTTGTCGACTTGTGTTACATGTTAGAGGTTGTCTGCAGTGATCACAACCTGTTACTTGCTGTCATAATTGCAAGATTTTATTAACTTTATTTCAGCGCTTGTTGAAAACAGATGATGCTATGGAACGAACGTTGTTAAAAGATGTCAAAGGATAGATACTGGTTTACGAAAGTAAATGTTACCGGTTGTAACAGTGAGCCAGAGGCCTAGGACTCCTTTCAATGCTGGCGCAGTAGGGCTGCCGTATAGGACCAATAAATGCGTTTCCATACTAGCTGCTGATGAAACTTTGCGTGGTTTGTCCTGTCCATACGTTCGGTCTTGTTTTCTAGCTGATCGGCAAGTAATAAGCAAAAGTTGCGAGCACGTGAGTGAGTGAACGAAACGGCTGCGTGGATGGTTGATACATCGAAGTATGTGCAGCGACGAGTGACGGAGCCAAACATAGGCGAACGAGGCGAACAGTCAAGATCAGGAGCTTTACATTTACACTGCTGCATGACGGGCTGCTTCGTTGCCGGCGCCATCGATTGCACACACA
>BDSI01000433.1:0-26746 GCA_003117195.1 Eudorina sp. 2006-703-Eu-15
CCCCCCCACAGCAGCGGCCGATCTCCAGGGATGCTGGCAGACCCCAATCGCCCCACAGCACCTGCCCACATGCCCCAGGTCCCCCACAGGTCCCGCCGCCCCCGTCCGACGGCCCACCTCGAACGCCGCCGCCCCTCGTGCGCGGTGATCGCCGTGCGTCCGAAGCATTCGATGCCATCCCTCCCTATCCCAGACCCCAATCGCCCCCACACCCGGAACACCCACCTTTGGGAAGCCGCGGCGGCGGCGGCGGTGACGGGTACGGCCATGGGGGACGTCCGGCAAAGCTCCTGCGCCACTTGTCTAACCACAGCGCCAACCAGCCGACGTTGTGGCGGACGTTGCGGCCGACGTGCGCCATGACCCGTGTCTCACGTGATGAACAGCTGTTGCTCCTGCGGGGGAGGTGGCGGGCGGCGGAGGGGAGGTGCCACCGGCGTCATGGGGCGCAGCACAGAGGAAGCAGGAGCAGGGGTACGAAACCCGCGTACGGCACCTTGCCCTTGGTCGTCCAAAAGGATTCGCACGCACCATGTAAAATAATCTGCTGACCCAACGCGGCCGTGACTACCCGGCGGTGCGCTCGCCAATCCAAAGAGAGAGGCCCCCCGCAGCAGCAGCATGGCGCACGGCAACGTTGTTGCAGTACACGTCCCTTCCCGTATGCCCCACGCCCCCGAGGGTCCCAACGGCCCCCTCTGACATCAGACCTCGATCCCCGCGCCCCCCACACAGCGCGGCCGATCTCCAGGGATGCTGGCAGACCCCAATCGCCCCACAGCACCTGCCCACATGCCCCAGGTCCCCCACAGGTCCCGCCGCCCCCGTCCGACGGCCCACCTCGAACGCCGCCGCCCCTCGTGCGCGGTGATCTCCGTGCGTCCGAAGCATTCGATGCCATCCCTCCCTATCCCAGACCCCAATCGCCCCCACACCCCGGAACACCCACCTTTGGGGAAGCCGCGGCGGCGGCGGCGGTGACGGGTACGGCCATGGGGCGTCCGGCCAAAGCTCCTGCGCCACTTGTCTAACCACAGCGCCAACCAGCCATCCAGGTGCTCCAGGGCTGCAGCCGTGTGATGGCCGCCACGTCGCGGTTGGCCAGTCCAGCCTCCCACGGGAAGGTGCGCCGGCCGCCTGCCAGCGCCCTGCGCGCTCGCCAGCGAGCGCCCAGGGGCCGCCACCGCCTGCTGCGCCGCCTGCTGCGCCGCCCGCCACGAGCCGCTGCGCGACGCGCCGGATGCTGTCCGCGAGCCCTGTGCCGCCGACGACGTTCCTGAGACCTGCGCATCGATCCAGCGGCAGGGCGGGGGGAGGCGGGCCGGGGCCTTTGGATGTTAGATCCGGAGGGCAGGACTGGGACTGGAGAGAGCCCCCGCGCAGCAGCAGCATGGCGCACGGCAACGTTGTTGCAGTACACGTCCCTTCCCGTATGCCCACGCCCCCCGAGGGTCCCAACGGCCCCCTCTGACATCAGACCTCGATCCCGCGCCCCCCACACAGCGCGGCCGATCTCCAGGGATGCTGGCAGACCCCAATCGCCCCCACAGCACCTGCCCACATGCCCCAGGTCCCCACAGGTCCCGCCGCCCCCGTCCGACGGCCCACCTCGAACGCCGCCGCCCCTCGTGCGCGTGATCGCCGTGCGTCCGAAGCATTCGATGCCATCCCTCCCTATCCCAGACCCCAATCGCCCCCACACCCGGAACAACCCACCTTTGGGGAAGCCGCGGCGGCGGCGGCGGTGACGGGTACGGCCATGGGGACGTCCGGCCAAAGCTCCTGCGCCACTTGTCTAACCACAGCGCCAACCAGCCGACGTTTGTGGCGGACGTTGCGGCCGACGTGCGCCATGACCGTGGTCTCACGTGATGAACAGCTGTTGCTCCTGCGGGGGCGAGGTGGCGGGCGGCGGGAGGGGAGGTGCCACCGGCGTCATGGGGCGCAGGACAGAGGAAGCAGGAGCAGGGGTACGAAACCCGCGTACGGCACCTTGCCCTTGTCGTCCAAAAGGATTCGCACGCACCATGTAAATAATCTGCTGACCCAACGCGGCCGTGACTACCCGGCGGTGCGCTCGCCAATCCAAAGAGAGAGGCCCCCGCAGCAGCAGCATGGCGCACGGCAACGTTGTTGCAGTACACGTCCCTTCCCGTATGCCCCACGCCCCCGAGGGTCCCAACGGCCCCCTCTGACATCAGACCTCGATCCCCGCGCCCCCCCACACAGCGCGGCCGATCTCCAGGGATGCTGGCAGACCCAATCGCCCCCACAGCACCTGCCCACATGCCCCAGGTCCCCCACAGGTCCGCCGCCCCCGTCCGACGGCCCACCTCGAACGCCGCCGCCCCTCGTGCGCGGTGATCGCCGTGCGTCCGAAGCATTCGATGCCATCCCTCCCTATCCCAGACCCCAATCGCCCCCACACCCGGAACACCCACCTTTGGGAAGCCGCGGCGGCGGCGGCGGTGACGGGTACGGCCATGGGGGACGTCCGGCCAAAGCTCCTGCGCCACTTGTCTAACCACAGCGCCAACCAGCCATCCAGGTGCTCCAGGGCTGCAGCCGTGGTGATGGCCGCCCACGTCGCGGTTGGCCAGTCCAGCCTCCCACGGGGAAGGTGCGCCGGCCGCCTGCCAGCGAGCCCTGCGCTCGCCAGCGAGCGGCCCAGGGGCCGCCACCGCCTGCTGCGCCGCCTGCTGCGCCGCCGCCGCCACGAGCCGCTGCGCGACGCGCCGGATGCTGTCCGCGAGCCCTGTGCCGCCGACGACGTTCCTGAGACCTGCGCATCGATCCAGCGGCAGGGCGGGGGAGGCGGGCCGGGGCCTTTGGATGTTAGATCCGGAGGGCAGGACTGGGGACTGGAGAGAGCCCCCCGCAGCAGCAGCATGGCGCACGGCAACGTTGTTGCAGTACACGTCCCTTCCCGTATGCCCCACGCCCCCCGAGGGTCCCAACGGCCCCCTCTGACATCAGACCTCGATCCCCGCGCCCCCCCACACAGCGCGGCCGATCTCCAGGGATGCTGGCAGACCCCAATCGCCCCCACAGCACCTGCCCACATGCCCCAGGTCCCCCACAGGTCCCGCCGCCCCCGTCCGACGGCCCACCTCGAACGCCGCCGCCCCTCGTGCGCGGTGATCGCCGTGCGTCCGAAGCATTCGATGCCATCCCTCCCTATCCCAGACCCCAATCGCCCCCACACCCGGAACACCCACCTTTGGGGAAGCCGCGGCGGCGGCGGCGGTGACGGGTACGCCATGGGGGACGTCCGGCCAAAGCTCCTGCGCCACTTGTCTAACCACAGCGCCAACCAGCCGACGTTGTGGCGGACGTTGCGGCCGACGTGCGCCATGACCCGTGGTCTCACGTGATGAACAGCTGTTGCTCCTGCGGGGGCGAGGTGGCGGGCGGCGGGAGGGGAGGTGCGCCGGCGTCATGGGCGCAGGACAGAGGAAGCAGGAGCAGGGGTACGAAACCCGCGTACGGCACCTTGCCCTTGGTCGTCCAAAAGGATTCGCACGCACCATGTAAAATAATCTGCTGACCCAACGCGGCCGTGACTACCCGGCGGTGCGCTCGCCAATCCAAAGAGAGAGGCCCCCCGCAGCAGCAGCATGGCGCACGGCAACGTTGTTGCAGTACACGTCCCTTCCCGTATGCCCCACGCCCCCGAGGGTCCCAACGGCCCCCTCTGACATCAGACCTCGATCCCCGCGCCCCCCCACACAGCGCGGCCGATCTCCAGGGATGCTGGCAGACCCCAATCGCCCCCACAGCACCTGCCCACATGCCCCAGGTCCCCCACAGGTCCCGCCGCCCCCGTCCGACGGCCCACCTCGAACGCCGCCGCCCCTCGTGCGCGGTGATCGCCGTGCGTCCGAAGCATTCGATGCCATCCCTCCCTATCCCAGACCCAATCGCCCCCACACCCGGAACACCCACCTTTGGGGAAGCCGCGGCGGCGGCGGCGGTGACGGGTACGGCCATGGGGGACGTCCGGCCAAAGCTCCTGCGCCACTTGTCTAACCACAGCGCCAACCAGCCGACGTTGTGGCGGACGTTGCGGCCGACGTGCGCCATGACCCGTGGTCTCACGTGATGAACAGCTGTTGCTCCTGCGGGGCGAGGTGGCGGCGGCGGAGGGAGGTGCCACCGGCGTCATGGGGCGCAGCCAGAGGAAGCAGGAGCAGGGGTACGAAACCCGCGTACGGCACCTGCCCTTGGTCGTCCAAAAGGATTCGCACGCACCATGTAAAATAATCTGCTGACCCAACGCGGCCTGAGCTACCCGGCGGTGCGCTCGCCAATCCAAAGAGAGAGCCCCCCGCAGCAGCAGCATGGCGCACGGCAACGTTGTTGCAGTACACGTCCCTTCCCGTATGCCCCACGCCCCCGAGGGTCCCAACGGCCCCCTCTGACATCAGACCTCGATCCCCGCGCCCCCCCACACAGCGCGGCCGATCTCCAGGGATGCTGGCAGACCCCAATCGCCCCCACAGCACCTGCCCACATGCCCCAGGTCCCCCACAGGTCCCGCCGCCCCCGTCCGACGGCCCACCTCGAACGCCGCCGCCCCTCGTGCGCGGTGATCGCCGTGCGTCCGAAGCATTCGATGCCATCCCTCCCTATCCCAGACCCCAATCGCCCCCACACCCGGAACACCCACCTTTGGGGAAGCCGCGGCGGCGGCGGCGGTGACGGGTACGGCCATGGGGGACGTCCGGCCAAAGCTCCTGCGCCACTTGTCTAACCACAGCGCCAACCAGCCGACGTTGTGGCGGACGTTGCGGCCGACGTGCGCCATGACCCGTGGTCTCACGTGATGAACAGCTGTTGCTCCTGCGGGGCGAGGTGCGGGCGGCGGGAGGGAGGGGTCGCCGCGTCATGGGGCGCAGGACAGAGGAAGCAGGAGCAGGGGTACGAAACCCGCGTACGGCACCTTGCCCTTGGTCGTCCAAAAGGATTCGCAGCACCATGTAAAATAATCTGCTGACCCACGCGGCCTGACTAACCGGGGTGCGCTCGCAATCAAAGAGAGAGCCCCCCGCAGCAGCAGCATGGCGCACGGCAACGTTGTTGCAGTACACGTCCCTTCCCGTATGCCCCACGCCCCCGAGGGTCCCAACGGCCCCCTCTGACATCAGACCTCGATCCCCGCGCCCCCCCACACAGCGCGGCCGATCTCCAGGGATGCTGGCAGACCCCAATCGCCCCCACAGCACCTGCCCACATGCCCCAGGTCCCCACAGGTCCGCGCCCCCGTCCGACGGCCCACCTCGAAAGCCGCCGCCCCTCGTGCGCGGTGATCGCCGTGCGTCCGAAGCATTCGATGCCATCCCTCCCTATCCCAGACCCCAATCGCCCCACACCCGGAACACCCACCTTTGGGGAAGCCGCGGCGGCGGCGGCGGTGACGGGTACGGCCATGGGGGACGTCCGGCCAAAGCTCCTGCGCCACTTGTCTAACCACAGCGCCAACCAGCCGACGTTGTGGCGGACGTTGCGGCCGACGTGCGCCATGACCCGTGGTCTCACGTGATGAACAGCTGTTGCTCCTGCGGGGGCGAGGTGGCGGGCGGTGGGAGGGGAGGTGCCACCGGCGTCATGGGGCGCAGGACAGAGGAAGCAGGAGCAGGGGTACGAAACCCGCGTACGGCACCTTGCCCTTGGTCGTCCAAAAGGATTCGCACGCACCATGTAAAATAATCTGCTGACCCAACGCGGCCGTGACTACCCGGCGGTGCGCTCACCAATCCAAAGAGAGAGGCCCCCGCAGCAGCAGCATGGCGCACGGCAACGTTGTTGCAGTACACGTCCCTTCCCGTATGCCCACGCCCCCGAGGGTCCCAACGGCCCCCTCTGACATCAGACCTCGATCCCCGCGCCCCCCACACAGCGCGGCCGATCTCCAGGGATGCTGGCAGACCCCAATCGCCCCCACAGCACCTGCCCACATGCCCCAGGTCCCCACAGGTCCCGCCGCCCCCGTCCGACGGCCCACCTCGAACGCCGCCGCCCCTCGTGCGCGGTGATCTCCGTGCGTCCGAAGCATTCGATGCCATCCCTCCCTATCCCAGACCCAATCGCCCCCACACCCGGAACACCCACCTTTGGGGAAGCCGCGGCGCGGCGGCGGTGACGGGTACGGCCATGGGGACGTCCGGCCAAAGCTCCTGCGCCACTTGTCTAACCACAGCGCCAACCAGCCATCCAGGTGCTCCAGGGCTGCCAGCCGTGGTGATGGCCGCCCACGTCGCGGTTGGCCAGTCCAGCCTCCCACGGGGAAGGTGCGCCGGCCGCCTGCCAGCGAGCCCTGCGCTCGCCAGCGAGCGGCCAGGGGCCGCCACCGCCTGCTGCGCCGCCTGCTGCGCCGCCGCCGCCACGAGCCGCTGCGCGACACACCGGATGCTGTCCGCGAGCCCTGCGCCGCCGCCGCCGTTCCTGAGACCTGCGCATCGATCCAGCGACAGGGCGGGGGAGGCGGGCCGGGGCCTTTGGATGTTAGATCCGGAGGGCAGGACTGGGGACTGGAGAGAGCCCCCCGCAGCAGCAGCATGGCGCACGGCAACGTTGTTGCAGTACACGTCCCTTCCCGTATGCCCCACGCCCCCGAGGGTCCCAACGGCCCCCTCTGACATCAGACCTCGATCCCGCGCCCCCCCACACAGCGCGGCCGATCTCCAGGGATGCTGGCAGACCCCAATCGCCCCCACAGCACCTGCCCACATGCCCAGGTCCCCCACAGGTCCCGCCGCCCCCGTCCGATGGCCCACCTCGAACGCCGCCGCCCCTCGTGCGCGGTGATCGCCGTGCGTCCGAAGCATTCGATGCCATCCCTCCCTATCCCAGACCCCAATCGCCCCACACCCGGAACACCCACCTTTGGGGAAGCCGCGGCGGCGGCGGCGGTGACGGGTACGGCCATGGGGGACGTCCGGCAAAGCTCCTGCGCCACTTGTCTAACCACAGCGCCAACCAGCCGACGTTGTGGCGGACGTTGCGGCCGACGTGCGCCATGACCCGTGGTCTCACGTGATGAACAGCTGTTGCTCCTGCGGGGCGAGGTGGCGGGCGGCGGGAGGGGAGGTGTCGCCGGCGTCATGGGGCGCAGGACAGAGGAAGCAGGAGCAGGGGTACGAAACCCGCGTACGGCACCTTGCCCTTGGTCGTCCAAAAGGATTCGCACGCACCATGTAAAATAATCTGCTGACCCAACGCGGCCGTGACTACCCGGCGGTGCGCTCGCCAATCCAAAGAGAGAGCCCCCCGCAGCAGCAGCATGGCGCACGGCAACGTTGTTGCAGTACACGTCCCTTCCCGTATGCCCCACGCCCCCGAGGGTCCCAACGGCCCCTCTGACATCAGACCTCGATCCCCGCGCCCCCCACACAGCGCGGGCGATCTCCAGGGATGCTGGCAGACCCCAATCGCCCCCACAGCACCTGCCCACATGCCCCAGGTCCCCCACAGGTCCCGCCGCCCCCGTCCGACGGCCCACCTCGAAAGCCGCCGCCCTCGTGCGCGGTGATCGCCGTGCGTCCGAAGCATTCGATGCCATCCCTCCCTATCCCAGACCCAATCGCCCCCACACCCGGAACACCCACCTTTGGGAAGCCGCGGCGGCGGCGGCGGTGACGGGTACGGCCATGGGGGACGTCCGGCCAAAGCTCCTGCGCCACTTGTCTAACCACAGCGCCAACCAGCCGACGTTGTGGCGGACGTTGCGGCCGACGTGCGCCATGACCCGTGGTCTCACGTGATGAACAGCTGTTGCTCCTGCGGGGGCGAGGTGGCGGGCGGCGGGAGGGGAGGTGCCACCGGCGTCATGGGGCGCAGGACAGAGGAAGCAGGAGCAGGGGTACGAAACCCGCGTACGGCACCTTGCCCTTGGTCGTCCAAAAGGATTCGCACGCACCATGTAAAATAATCTGCTGACCCAACGCGGCCGTGACTACCCGGCGGTGCGCTCGCCAATCCAAAGAGAGAGGCCCCCGCAGCAGCAGCATGGCGCACGGCAACGTTGTTGCAGTACACGTCCCTTCCCGTATGCCCACGCCCCCGAGGGTCCCAACGGCCCCCTCTGACATCAGACCTCGATCCCTGCGCCCCCCCACACAGCGCGGCCGATCTCCAGGGATGCTGGCAGACCCCAATCGCCCCCACAGCACCTGCCCACATGCCCCAGGTCCCCCACAGGTCACGCCGCCCCCGTCCGACGGCCCACCTCGAACGCCGCCGCCCCTCGTGCGCGGTGATCGCCGTGCGTCCGAAGCATTCGATGCCATCCCTCCCTATCCCAGACCCAATCGCCCCCACACCCGGAACACCCACCTTTGGGGAAGCCGCGGCGGCGGCGGCGGTGACGGGTACGGCCATGGGGACGTCCGGCCAAAGCTCCTGCGCCACTTGTCTAACCACAGCGCCAACCAGCCATCCAGGTGCTCCAGGGCTGCAGCCGTGGTGATGGCCGCCACGTCGCGGTTGGCCAGTCCAGCCTCCCACGGGGAAGGTGCGCCGGCCGCCTGCCAGTGAGCCCTGCGCTCGCCAGCGAGCGGCCCAGGGGCCGCCACCGCCTGCTGCGCCGCCTGCTGCGCCGCCGCCGCCACGAGCCGCTGCGCGACACACCGGATGCTGTCCGCGAGCCCTGCGCCGCCGCCGTCGTTCCTGAGACCTGCGCATCGATCCAGCGACAGGGCGGGGGGAGGCGGGCCGGGGCCTTTGGATGTTAGATCCGGAGGGCAGGACTGGGGACTGGAGAGAGCCCCCGCAGCAGCAGCATGGCGCACGGCAACGTTGTTGCAGTACACGTCCCTTCCCGTATGCCCCACGCCCCCCGAGGGTCCCAACGGCCCCCTCTGACATCAGACCTCGATCCCCGCGCCCCCCACACAGCGCGGCCGATCTCCAGGGATGCTGGCAGACCCCAATCGCCCCCACAGCACCTGCCCACATGCCCAGGTCCCCCACAGGTCCCGCCGCCCCCGTCCGACGGCCCACCTCGAAAGCCGCCGCCCCTCGTGCGCGGTGATCGCCGTGCGTCCGAAGCATTCGATGCCATCCCTCCCTATCCCAGACCCCAATCGCCCCCACACCCGGAACACCCACCTTTGGGGAAGCCGCGGCGGCGGCGGCGGTGACGGGTACGGCCATGGGGGACGTCCGGCCAAAGCTCCTGCGCCACTTGTCTAACCACAGCGCCAACCAGCCGACGTTGTGGCGGACGTTGCGGCCGACGTGCGCCATGACCCGTGGTCTCACGTGATGAACAGCTGTTGCTCCTGCGGGGGCGAGGTGGCGGGCGGTGGAGGGGAGGTGCCACCGGCGTCATGGGGCGCAGGACAGAGGAAGCAGGAGCAGGGGTACGAAACCCGCGTACGGCACCTTGCCCTTGGTCGTCCAAAAGGATTCGCACGCACCATGTAAAATAATCTGCTGACCCAACGCGGCCGTGACTACCCGGCGGTGCGCTCGCCAATCCAAAGAGAGAGCCCCCCGCAGCAGCAGCATGGCGCACGGCAACGTTGTTGCAGTACACGTCCCTTCCCGTATGCCCCACGCCCCCGAGGGTCCAACGGCCCCCTCTGACATCAGACCTCGATCCCCGCGCCCCCCCACACAGCGCGGCCGATCTCCAGGGATGCTGGCAGACCCCAATCGCCCCCACAGCACCTGCCCACATGCCCCAGGTCCCCCACAGGTCCCGCCGCCCCCGTCCGACGGCCCACCTCGAAAGCCGCCGCCCCTCGTGCGCGGTGATCGCCGTGCGTCCGAAGCATTCGATGCCATCCCTCCCTATCCCAGACCCCAATCGCCCCACACCCGGAACACCCACCTTTGGGGAAGCCGCGGCGGCGGCGGCGGTGACGGGTACGGCCATGGGGGACGTCCGGCCAAAGCTCCTGCGCCACTTGTCTAACCACAGCGCCAACCAGCCGACGTTGTGGCGGACGTTGCGGCCGACGTGCGCCATGACCCGTGGTCTCACATGATGAACAGCTGTTGCTCCTGCGGGGGCGAGGTGGCGGGCGGCGGGAGGGAGGTGCCACCGGCGTCATGGGGCGCAGGACAGAGGAAGCAGGAGCAGGGGTACGAAACCCGCGTACGGCACCTTGCCTTGGTCGTCCAAAAGGATTCGCACGCACCATGTAAAATAATCTGCTGACCCAACGCGGCCGTGACTACCCGGCGGTGCGCTCACCAATCCAAAGAGAGAGGCCCCCCGCAGCAGCAGCATGGCGCACGGCAACGTTGTTGCAGTACACGTCCCTTCCCGTATGCCCCACACCCCCGAGGGTCCCAACGGCCCCCACTGACATCAGACCTCGATCCCCGCGCCCCCCCACACAGCGCGGCCGATCTCCATTGCAGCATGATATAAATGACAGGGGGGGCATGCCCCTCCAGGAAAACGATTGCCACGGCTGTTTTGCTCCCTAGCCACATATACTAGCCCCAACCTTCCCTTACCATCCGCTACTGCCCCTGAGACCATGGGTTCACGTTAAAGCGCGCTGCAGTGAGTGCGACACACACAGCCCCGAGGTGCAGCATGCTTCCGGTGTCTAATGTACGTACCCCGAGCCCAACTCGGAGCAATCCTTACATCCGAAATCCCTAATTCAGTCATGTGTGCAATGTATGCTTCCACTTATGGGAAGGCGCATGCTCGACATCTCATTCCAGCACGGAACGGCCGGCATCGGGTGAATTTAAAACCCTAAACCCTAAACCCTAAACCCTAAACCCTTAAACCCTAAGCCCCCGGGCAACCGGCACGAAAACCGAACCGAAACCGCAAACCCTAAGCAAACCATACTGAAACCCCAAACCGAACCCAAACCGAACCCTAACCGAACCCAACCCTCCCGCAACCATTTCCCTGACAGATTTTTATGATTTCACACCTTGGCGAGCAGCTCCAGGGGCCTTCACCCTTTGTATGACGTGAGGAACTGTTAATAAGTGACTATTGAGAGTCTGAATGCACGTGAATGAATGCTGAGGTAGCGGTCTGCCATTTCCTGCAGCACTGTGCGTTGCATGTGTGGACCCCGTGCCCTCATGTCACTCTTGCACCCATGTCCGCGGGCGTGATCCAGGTGATGTATGCCGGCCCCTGCTCCCCACGTTTTCCATGTTGCAGACCCGTGGCCCATTCAACATGGTCCCCAGCAGCATGAGCCGCGCGGGAGGTTGGGGGCTGAGGCTCAAGTCGGGATCCTGCTGGGGATCCTGCCAATGAAGGTGCGATTTGTTTCAGTACCTTTCAATAGTGGTTGGGCGAGCGGGCCATTTGTGGGTGAAAGGGTCAATATGGTTTGGGTACCTGAAGCTTGCCGCTCTCGGGCTGTGGATGTGAATATCGAGGAACGAGCCTTGGTTGGCATCTGTGGCTTCGGGGCGGTGGTGGATGGATGGGGCGGGGCGGGGCGGGGCGGGGCGGGCGGGGCGGGCGGGGTGGGGCGGGGCGGGGCGGGCGGGGCGGGGTGGGGCGGGGCGGGGGGGCGGGGCGGGGCGGGGCGGGGCGGGCGGGGCGGGGTGGGGCGGGCGGGGTGGGGCAGCTCTGGGTCAAAGGCTGGGCACCTCAGCCGTCGCCTGTGCAGCCGCCGCTCCCAGTGGGAGTGCTTTCCTTGATGTTGTGTCCGTTGCCGTTGCCTCCGCTGATGCTGTGCCTCCCGGCACCCCCACTGCATCCGTTGTGTTGTGTCCGCTGCTTCTGCGTGTCCGGGCACCCGCACCGTGAGCACCTCCTCGATCGCAGCCTCCAAGGCTGCGGAACGGTGGTGCTCCCTGCCGCCGGCCCACCGCCGCCGCCGCCGCGAAGCCTGCGGCGTCGCCTCTGCCCCAAGCACCATGCCATCCTCGCCGCCGCGGCCCCCGGCATCTGCTCCGAAGCGAGCGGCCAGGGGCTGGCAAGGTGCCGCCGCCGCGGCCGCAGCCGCCACTGCCTGCGGACGTGGCGGCAAGGGTACTGGCGGCGCGCTCTGGCTGCGAGTCGGCGCTGCCATCCAGCCAACCCATTCCGCCATCCATAGGCGCCAGGGCCGCAGCCTCCAAGGCTGCGGAACGGCGGCAGCGGCGGCCGCGGCCGCGGCGGCGGCACCTTGCCAGCCCCTGGGCCGCTCGCTTCGGAGCGGATGTCGGGGGCCGCGGCGGCGAGGTTGGCGTGGTGCTTGGGGGAAGAGGCGACGCCGCATGCTTTGGCGGCGGCGGCGTGGGGCCGGCGGCAGGAGCGCCGCCGTTCCGCAGCTATGGGGTGAAAGGCTGGGCACCTCAGGCCGGCGCCTGCGCAGCCCAGCCCCCGCTGCCATTGCGGGCGCTCGCCCAGCCCGTTGCCGCCGTTGCTGTCACCGGCCCTGCCCACAGCATGTCGCGGGAGCTATGGGGTCAAAGGCTGGGCACCTCAGCCGGCGCCTGCGCAGCCCAGGCCCCCGCAGCCATTGCGGGCGCTCGCCCAGCCGTCACCGCCGTCGCCGTCGCCGGCCCTGCCCACAGCATGTCGCGGGAGCTATGGGGTGAAAGGCTGGGCACCTCAGGCCGGCGCCTGCGCAGCCCAGCCCCCCGCTGCCATTGCGGGCGCTCGCCCAGCCCGTTGCCGCCGTTGCTGTCGCCGGCCCTGCCCACAGCATGTCGCGGGAGCTATGGCGTCAAAGGCTGGGCACCTCAGCCGGCGCCTGCACAGCCCAGCCCCCTGCTGCCATTGCGGCACTCGCCCAGCCCGTCGCCGCTGTTGCCATTGCCGGCCCTGCCCACAGCAGGTCGCGGCAGCTCGGGGGTCAAAGGCTGGGCACCTCAACCGTCGCCTGTGCAGCCCAGCCCCCCGCTGCCATTGCAGGCGCTCGCCCAGCCCGTCGGCGCCGTTGCCGTCGCCAGCCCTGCCCACAGCATGTCGCGGGAGCTATGGGGTCAAAGGCTGGGCACCTCAGCCGGTGCCTGCGCAGCCCAGCCCCCCGCAGCCATTGCGGGCACTCGCCCAGCCCGTCACCGCCATCGCCGTCGCCGGCCCTGCCCACAGCAGGTCGCGGCAGCTCGGGGTCAAAGGCTGGGCACCTCAGCCGTCGCCTGTGCAGCCCAGCCCCCGCTGCCATTGCGGGCGCTCGCCCAGCCCATCACCGCCGTCACCGTCGCCGGCCCTGCCCACAGCACGTCGCGGCAGCTTGGGGGTCAAAGGCTGGGCACCTCAGCCGGCGCCTGTGCAGCCAGCACCCCGCTGCCATTGCGGGTGCTCGCCCAGCCCGTCGCCGCCGTCGCGGTCGCCAGCCCTGCCCACAGCACATCGCGGGAGGTTGGGGGCTGAGGCTCAAGTCGGGGATCCTGCTGGGATCCTGCCAATGAAGGTGCGATTTGTTTCAGTACCTTTCAATAGTGGTTGGGCGAGCGGGCCATTTGTGGGTGAAAGGGTCAATATGGTTTGGGTACCTGAAGCTTGCCGCTCTCGGGGCTGTGGATGTGAATATCGAGGAACGAGCCTTGGTTGGCATCTGTGGCTTCGGGGCGGTGGTGGATGGATGGGGCGGGCGGAGCGGGGCGGGGCGGGGCGGGCGGGGGGGGGCGGGGCGGGCGGGGCGGGGCGGGGCGGGTGGGGCGGGCGGGGCGGGCGGGGCGGGGCGGGGCGGGGGGGCGGGGGCGGCGGGGCGGGGTGGGGCGGGCGGGGCGGGGCGGGGCATGGGCGGTGTGGGAGATTGGGGGCCGAGTCTCAGGCTGGGGATCCTGTGCCTCCGCCTTCACCCTCACCCCTGCCGCCTTTGCCACCCGTTGCAGATCTGTGGGCGGTTTGATGTGTCCCTGGCAGCGTGCAGCCGGCACTGCACATTGGATATGGCGACGGTGACGGAGCAGGTCAGCAGGGTGGAGGGCCGGTGACATGTGATCCCGCAGACCTCGCGGGGTCATCATGTGAGTACCTATCAATATAGGTTGGGCGAGCGGCCGTGTGTTGGTGAAAGGGACTTTTGCGTTTCGGTACCTGAAGCTTGCTACTCTCGGGGCTGTGGATGTGACAATCGAGCACAGGTCTTGGTTGGCATCCATGGCTTTGGGGGCGGTGGTGGATGGATGGGGCGAGGTGGGGCGGGGCGGGGCGGGGCGGGGCGGGCGGGGCGGGGCGGGCGGGGCGGGGCGGGCGGGGGGGGCGGGGCGGGGCGGGGCGGGGTGGGGCAGCTCTGGGGTCAAAGGCTGGGCACCTCAGCCGTCGCCTGTGCAGCCCAGCCCCCCGCTGCCATTGCGGGCGCTCGCCCAGCCCATCACCGCCGTTGCCGTCGCCGGCCCTGCCCACAGCACGTCGCGGCAGCTCGGGGTCAAAGGCTGGGCACCTCAGCCGGCGCCTGCGCAGCCCAGGCCCCGCAGCCATTGCGGGCGCTCGCCCAGCCCGTCACCGCCGTCGCCGTCGCTGGCCCTGCCCACAGCATGTCGCGGGAGCTATGGGGTGAAAGGCTGGGCACCTCAGGCCGGCGCCTGCGCAGCCCAGCCCCCCGCTGCCATTGCGGGCGCTCGCCCAGCCCGTTGCCGCCGTTGCTGTCGCCGGCCCTGCCCACAGCATGTCGCGGGAGCTATGGGGTCAAAGGCTGGGCACCTCAGCCGGCGCCTGCACAGCCCAGCCCCCCGCTGCCATTGCGGGCACTCGCCCAGCCCGTCGCCGCTGTTGCCATTGCCGGCCCTGCCCACAGCAGGTCGCGGCAGCTCGGGGGTCAAAGGCTGGGCACCTCAACCGTCGCCTGTGCAGCCCAGCCCCCCGCTGCCATTGCGGGCGCTCGCCCAGCCCGTCGGCGCCGTTGCCGTCGCCAGCCCTGCCCACAGCATGTCGCGGGAGCTATGGGGTCAAAGGCTGGGCACCTCAGCCGGCGCCTGCGCAGCCCAGCCCCCCGCAGCCATTGCGGGCACTCGCCCAGCCCGTCACCGCCATCGCCGTCGCCGGCCCTGCCCACAGCAGGTCGCGGCAGCTCGGGGTCAAAGGCTGGGCACCTCAGCCGTCGCCTGTGCAGCCCAGCCCCCCGCTGCCATTGCGGGCGCTCGCCCAGCCCATCACCGCCTTCACCGTCGCCGGCCCTGCCCACAGCACGTCGCGGCAACTCGGGGGTCAA
The DNA here is from genome assembly GCA_003117195.1 of Eudorina sp. 2006-703-Eu-15. NCBI lineage: Eukaryota > Viridiplantae > Chlorophyta > Chlorophyceae > Chlamydomonadales > Volvocaceae > Eudorina > Eudorina sp. 2006-703-Eu-15. Next base: position 15,084 of record BDSI01000433.1, read on the forward strand.
AGGCTGGGCACCTCAGCCGGCGCCTGTGCAGCCCAGCACCCCGCTGCCATTGCGGGTGCTCGCCCAGCCCGTCGCCGCCGTCGCGGTCGCCAGCCCTGCCCACAGCACATCGCGGGAGCTATGGGTCAAAGGCTGGGCACCTCAGCCAGTGCCTGCGCAGCCCAGCCCCCCGCTGCCATTGTGGGCGCTCACCCAGCCTGTCGCCACCGTCGCCAACGCCGGCCCTGCCCACAGATCGTCGCGGCAGCTCGGGGGTCAAAGGCTGGGCATCTCAGCCTGCACCTGCGCAGCCCAGCCCCCGCTGCCATTGCGGCGCTCGTCCAGCCCGTTGCCGATGTTGCCGTAGCCGGCCCTGCCCACAGCACATCGCGGGAGCTATGGGTCAAAGGCTGGGCACCTCAGGCCGGCGCCTGCGCAGCCCAGCCCCCCGCTGCCATTGCGGGCGCTCGCCCAGCCCGTTGCAGATCTGTGGGCGGTTTGATGCGACCCTGGCAGCGTGCGGCCGGCACTGCACATTGGATATGGCGACGGTGACAGAGCAGGTCAGCAGGGTGGAGGGCTGGTGACATCTGATCCCGCAGACCTCGCGGGTCATCATGTGAGTACCTATCAATATAGGTTGGGCGAGCGGGCCGTGTGTTGGTGAAAGGGACTTTTGCGTTTCGGTACCTGAAGCTTGCTGCTCTCGGGCTGTGGATGTGACAATCGAGCAACGAGTCTTGGTTGGCATCCATGGCTTTGGGGCGGTGGTGGATGGATGGGGCGAGGTGGGGCGGGCGGGGCGGGGCGGCGGGCGGGGCGGGGGGGGGGGCGGGCGGGGCGGGGCGGGCGGGGCGGGCGGGGCGGGGCGGGGCGGGCGGGGCGGGGCGGGCGGGGCGGGGCGGGCGGGGCGGGGTGGGGCGGGGCGGGTGGGGCGGGGTGGGGCAGCTCTGGGGTCAAAGGCTGGGCACCTCAGCCGTCGCCTGTGCAGCCCAGCCCCCCGCTGCCATTGCGGGCGCTCGCCCAGCCCATCACCGCCGTTGCCGTCGCCGGCCCTGCCCACAGCACTTCGCGGCAGCTCGGGGTCAAAGGCTGGGCACCTCAGCCGGCGCCTGCGCAGCCCCGGCCCCGCAGCCATTGCGGGCGCTCACCCAGCCCGTCACCGCCGTCGCCGTCGCCGGCCCTGCCCACAGCATGTCGCGGGAGCTATGGGGTCAAAGGCTGGGCACCTCAGGCCGGCCCCTGCGCAGCCCAGCCCCCGCTGCCATTGCGGGTGCTCGCCCAGCCCGTTGCCGCCGTTGCTGTCGCCGGCCCTGACCACAGCAGGTCGCGGAGCTATGGGTCAAAGGCTGGGCACCTCAGCCGGCGCCTGCACAGCCCAGCCCCCCGCTGCCATTGCGGGCACTCGCCCAGCCCGTCACCGCTGTTGCCGTCGCCGGCCCTGCCCACAGCATGTCGCGGCAGCTCGGGGGTTAAAGGCTAGGCACCTCAGCCGTCGCCTGCGCAGACCAGCCCCCCACTGCCATTGCGGGCACTCGCCCAGCCCGTCGCCACCATCGCTGACGATGGCCCTGTCCACAGCACGTTGCGGAGCTCTGGGTCAAAGGTTTACACTGATGAGGCGAGTGATGAGGTAATAGAGGGAACAATGCGCCCGTGGTGCTCGAACCTAGGACCTAGGACTCCAACCATGCATCACGAGACACAACCACCGTTCCTCACACGCACGCAGCCCAAGGAACAGAGCGATGCCATGCAAGGCCACAATTATTATTGCCGTATAGTTCACGCAAAAAAATCCCCCGGCCAGGCAGCAGGCACATACATGGCTGGGCGCCCCTAAACCCCTGCCCTGTCCATCATACATACATACACGCCTGCAGTACGTTCTGCATGCTGAACGTACGGCGGATAGCCTCACGAGTCCATACACACACAGGTCTTTCTGCAGTACGTTCTGCATGCTGAACGTACGGCATATCATGCTGCATATCACAGACGCACACCATGACCTACCTGTCATAGATGATGGCCCATACGTACAGATAGATATGAAAAACATGCTGATCGAACCCAAGACCTTCCACAAGTCATCAACTGCTGTACAACGCCATGGCTTTGTCCCAGCCAACACCTCACACAGGCCAAGCCGATGCTAATCAACTCGCCCAGCCCATCACCGCCGTTGCCGTCGCCGGCCCTGCCCACAGCACGTCGCGGCAGCTCGGGGTCAAAGGCTGGCACCTCAGCCGGCGCCTGCGCAGCCCAGGCCCCCGCAGCCATTGCGGGCGCTCACCCAGCCCGTCACCGCCGTCGCCGTCGCCGGCCCTGCCCACAGCATGTCGCGGGAGCTATGGGTGAAAGGCTGGCACCTCAGCCGGCGCCTGCGCAGCCCAGGCCCCCGCAGCCATTGCGGGCGCTCGCCCAGCCCGTCGCCGCTGTTGCCGTCGCCGGCCCTGCCCACAGCATGTCGCGGCAGCTCGGGGTTAAAGGCTAGGCACCTCAGCCGTCGCCTGTGCAGCCCAGCCCCCCACTGCCATTGCGGGCACTCGCCCAGCCCGTCGCCGCTGTTGCCGTCGCCGGCCCTGCCCACAGCACGTTGCGGGAGCTCTGGGGTCAAAGGCTGGGCACCTCAGCCGTCGCCTGTGCAGCCCAGCCCCCCGCTGCCATTGCGGGCGCTCACCCAGCCCGTCGCCGCCGTCGCCGTCGCCGGCCCTGCCCACAGCATGTCGCGGCAGCTCGGGGTCAAAGGCTGGGCACCTCAGCCGTGGCCTGCGCAGCCCAGCCCCCCAATGCCATTGCGGGCGCTCGCCCAGCCCGTCGCCGCTGTTGCCGTCGCCGGCCCTGCCCACAGCATGGCGCGGCAGCTCGGGGTCAAAGGCTGGGCACCTCAGCAGTCGCCTGTGCAGCCCAGCCCCCCACTGCCATAAGCAGCGCTCGCCCAGCCCGTCGCCGCCGTCGCTGTCGCCAGCCCTGCCCACAGCACGTCGCGGGAGCTATGGGTCAAAGGCTGGGCACCTCAGCCGTGGCCTGCGCAGCCCAGCCCCCCACTGCCATTGCGGGCGCTCGCCCAGCCCGTCGCCGCCGTCGCTGTCGCCAGCCCTGCCCACAGCACGTCGCGGGAGCTATGGGGTCAAAGGCTGGGCACCTCAGCCGGCGCCTGCGCAGACCAGCCCCCCGCTGCCATAAGCAGCGCTCGCCCAGCCCGTCGCCGCCGTCTCTGTCGCCGGCCCTGCCCACAGGACGTCGCGGCAGCTCGGGGTCAAAGGCTGGGCACCTCAGCCGTGGCCTGCGCAGCCCAGCCCCCCACTGCCATAAGCAGTGCTCGCCCAGCCCGTCGCCGCCGTCGCTGTCGCCAGCCCTGCCCACAGCACGTCGCGGGAGCTATGGGGTCAAAGGCTGGGCACCTCAGCCGGCGCCTGCGCAGACCAGCCCCCCGCTGCCATAAGCAGCGCTCGCCCAGCCCGTCGCCGCCGTCTCTGTCGCCGGCCCTGCCCACAGGACGTCGCGGCAGCTCGGGGGTCAAAGGCTGGGCACCTCAGCCGTGGCCTGCGCAGCCCAGCCCCCCAATGCCATTGCGGGCGCTCGCCCAGCCCGTCGCCGCCGTCGTGGTCGCCAGCCCTGCCCACAGCACGTCGCGGGAGCTATGGGTCAAGGGCTGGGCACCTCAGCCGGCGCCTGCGCAGACCAGCCCCCCGCTGCCATAAGCAGCGCTCGCCCAGCCCGTCGCCACCGCCGCCGTTGCCGTCACCGTCGCCTTCGCCTTTGCCCCCGCCACCTTCACCACCCGTTGCGGACCCGCGGGCGCTTTGATGTGGTCCGCAGCGGCGTGCAGCCGGTGCTGCACATTGGCGACCGCGACGATGGCGAGCAGGTCAGCAGGGTGGAGGCCGGCGCCGTGTGATCCCACCATCCCCACATTGCCATGCCATAAGCAACGTAGCGGTCTGACATTGCCCACAGCGGTCTACCTTGCTTGCGCTGCAGACCCTGTGCCCTCGTGTGCGTGTGCGTGTGCGTGTGCGTGTGCGTGTGCGTGTGCGTGTGCGTGTGCGTGTGCGTGTGCGTGTGCGTGTGCGTGTGCGTGTGCGTGTGCGTGTGCGTGTGCGTGTGCGTGTGCGTGTGCGTGTGCGTGTGCGTGTGCGTGTGCGTGTGCGTGTGCGTGTGCGTGTGCGTGTGCGTGTGCGTCCATACAGCACGCCTGCAGTACGTTCTGCATGCTGAACGTACGGCATCTGGTAGGATTTACAACTAGAGGACTTATAATAAGTAGGGGAGGGCGGTGCATACTTGCACGTTCTCATAGCTGCGTGTCCATACAGCACGCCTGCCGTACATTCTGCATGCTGAACGTACGGCATCTGGTAGGATTTACAACTAGAGGACTTATAATAAATAGGGGAGGGCGGTGCATACTTGCACGTTCTCATAGCTGCGTGTCCATACAGCACGCCTGCCGTACATTCTGCATGCTGAACGTACGGCATGCAGAATGTGTGCGTGTGCGTGTGCGTGTGCGTGTGCGTGTGTGTGTGCGTGTGCGTGTGCGTGTGCGTGTGCGTGTGCGTGTGCGTGTGCGTGTGCGTGTGCGTGTGCGTGTGCGTGTGCGTGTGCGTGTGCGTGTGCGTCCATACAGCACGCCTGCAGTACGTTCTGCATGCTGAACGTACGGCATCTGGTAGGATCTGGTAGGATCTGGTAGGACTTACAACTCTAAAACCCTAACCCTAAACCTTTGCCCCCGCCACCTTCACCACCCGTTGCGGACCCGCGGCGCTTTGATGCGGTCCGCAGCGGCGTGCAGCCGGTGCTGCACATTGGCGACCGCGACGATGGCGAGCAGGTCAGCAGGGGTGGAGGGCCGGCGCCGCGTGATCCCACCATCCCCACATTGCCATGCCATAAGCAACGTAGCGGTCTGACATTGCCCACAGCGGTCTACCTTGCTTGCGCTGCAGACCCCGTGCCCTCGTGTCACCCCTGCACCTGGTACTCGCGGGCGCGATCCAACTGCCGTACGCCGACCCCTGCTCCCCGCGTATATTTTTCGTTGCAGGCCTTTTGGCGCGCGTGAGAGGTCGTGGGCCGAGGCTGGGCACCCCATTGCGGGCGCTCGCCCAGCCCGTCGCCGCCGTCTCTGTCGCCGGCCCTGCCCACAGGACGTCGCGGCAGCTCGGGGTCAAAGGCTGGGCACCTCAGCCGTGGCCTGCGCAGCCCAGCCCCCGCTGCCATAAGCAGCGCTCGCCCAGCCTGCCGCCGCCGTCGCTGTCGCCAGCCCTCCCCACAGATCGTCGCGGCAGCTCGGGGTCAAAGGCTGGGCACCTCAGCCGTGGCCTGCGCAGCCCAGCCCCCCAATGCCATTGCGGGCGCTCGCCCAGCCCGTCGCCGCGGTCGTGGTCGCCAGCCCTGCCCACAGCACGTCGCGGGAGCTATGGGTCAAAGGCTGGGCACCTCAGCCGTGGCCTGCGCAGACCAGCCCCCCGCTGCCATAAGCAGCGCTCACCCAGCCCATCGCCGCCGTCTCTGTCGCCGGCCCTGCCCACAGGACGTCGCGGCAGCTCGGGGTCAAAGGCTGGCACCTCAGCCGTGGCATGCGCAGCCCAGCCCCCCAATGCCATTGCGGGCGCTCGCCCAGCCTGTCGCCGCCGTCGCCGTCGCCGGCCCTGCACACAGATCATCGCGGCAGCTCGGGGTCAACGGCTGGGCACCTCAGCCGGCGCCTGCACAGCCCAGCCCCCGCTGCCATTGCGGGTGCTCGCCCAGCCCGTCGCCGCCGTCGCCGTTGCCGTCACCGTCGCCTTCGCCCTCGCCCCTGCCACCTTCGCCACCCGTTGCGGACCCGCGGCGCTTCGATGCGGTCCGCAGCGGCGTGCGGCCAGTGCTGCACATTGGCGACCGCGACAATGGCGAGCAGGTCAGCAGGGGTGGAGGCCGGCGCCGCGTAATCCCACCATCCCCACATTGCTATGCCATAAGCAACGTAGGTCATCATGTGAGTACCTATCGATATAGGTTGGGCGAGCGGTCGTGTGTTGGTGAAAGGACTATTGCATTTCGGGTACCTGAAGCTTGCTGCTCTCGGGCTGTGGATGTGACAATCGAGCAACGAGTCTTGGTTGGCATCCATGGCTTCGGGGTGGTGGTGGATGGATGGGGCGGGGTGTGGCGGGGCGTGGCGGGGCAGGGCGGGCGGGCGGGGCAGTCCCCAGCGGCATGGGTGGCGTGGGACGGAGGTTGGGGGCCGAGGCTCAAGTCGGGATCCAGCCCCTCGCTGCAATTGTCAGCGCTCACCCAGCCCGTCGCCGCCGTCTCTGTCGCCGGCCCTGCCCACAGGACGTCGCGGCAGCTCGGGGGTCAAAGGCTGGGCACCTCAGCCGTGGCCTGCGCAGCCCAGCCCCCAATGCCATTGCGGGCGCTCGCCCAGCCCGTCGCCGCCGTCGCCGTCGCCGGCCCTGCCCACAGCATGTCGCGGCAGCTCGGGGTCAAAGGCTGGGCACCTCAGCTGTCGCCTGCGCAGCCCAGCCCCCACTGCCATAAGCAGCGCTCGCCCAGCCCGTCGCCGCCGTCGCCGTCGCCGGCCCTGCCCACAGCATGTCGCGGCAGCTCGGGGTCAAAGGCTGGGCACCTCAGCTGTCGCCTGCGCAGCCCAGCCCCCCACTGCCATAAGCAGCGCTCGCCCAGCCCGTCGCCGCCGTCGCCGTCGCCAGCCCTGCCCACAGCACGTCGCGGGAGCTATGGGTCAAAGGCTGGGCACCTCAGCCGGCGCCTGCGCAGACCAGCCCCCCGCTGCCATAAGCAGCGCTCACCCAGCCCATCGCCGCCGTCTCTGTCGCCGGCCCTGCCCACAGGACGTCGCGGCAGCTCGGGGTCAAAGGCTGGGCACCTCAGCCGTGGCATGCGCAGCCCAGCCCCCCAATGCCATTGCGGGCGCTCGCCCAGCCTGTCGCCGCCGTCGCCGTCGCCGGCCCTGCACACAGATCATCGCGGCAGCTCGGGGTCAACGGCTGGCACCTCAGCCGGCGCCTGCACAGCCCAGCCCCCCGCTGCCATTGCGGTGCTCGCCCAGCCCGTCGCCGCCGTCGCCGTTGCCGTCACCGTCGCCTTCGCCCTCGCCCCTGCCACCTTCGCCACCCGTTGCGGACCCGCGGGCGCTTCGATGCGGTCCGCAGCGGCGTGCGGCCAGTGCTGCACATTGGCGACCGCGACAATGGCGAGCAGGTCAGCAGGGGTGGAGGGCCGGCGCCGCGTAATCCCACCATCCCCACATTGCTATGCCATAAGCAACGTAGGTCATCATGTGAGTACCTATCGATATAGGTTGGGCGAGCGGTCGTGTGTTGGTGAAAGGACTATTGCATTTCGGGTACCTGAAGCTTGCTGCTCTCGGGCTGTGGATGTGACAATCGAGCAACGAGTCTTGGTTGGCATCCATGGCTTCGGGGTGGTGGTGGATGGATGGGGCGGGGTGTGGCGGGCGTGGCGGGCAGGGCGGGCGGGCGGGCAGTCCCCAGCGGCATGGGTGGCGTGGGACGGAGGTTGGGGGCCGAGGCTCAAGTCGGGGATCCAGCCCCTCGCTGCAATTGTCAGCGCTCACCCAGCCCGTCGCCGCCGTCTCTGTCGCCGGCCCTGCCCACAGGACGTCGCGGCAGCTCGGGGTCAAAGGCTGGGCACCTCAGCCGTGGCCTGCGCAGCCCAGCCCCCCAATGCCATTGCGGGCGCTCGCCCAGCCCGTCGCCGCCGTCGCCGTCGCCGGCCCTGCCCACAGCATGTCGCGGCAGCTCGGGGTCAAAGGCTGGGCACCTCAGCTGTCGCCTGCGCAGCCCAGCCCCCCACTGCCATAAGCAGCGCTCGCCCAGCCCGTCGCCGCCGTCGCCGTCGCCGGCCCTGCCCACAGCATGTCGCGGCAGCTCGGGGTCAAAGGCTGGGCACCTCAGCCGTGGCATGCGCAGCCCAGCCCCCCACTGCCATAAGCAGCGCTCGCCCAGCCCGTCGCCGCCGTCGCCGTCGCCAGCCCTGCCCACAGCACGTCGCGGGAGCTATGGGTCAAAGGCTGGCACCTCAGCCGTGGCCTGCGCAGCCCAGCCCCCCACTGCCATAAGCAGCGCTCGCCCAGCCCGTCGCCGCCGTCGCTGTCGCCAGCCCTGCCCACAGCACGTCGCGGGAGCTATGGGTCAAAGGCTGGCACCTCAGCCGGCGCCTGCGCAGACCAGCCCCCCGCTGCCATAAGCAGCGCTCGCCCAGCCCGTCGCCGCCGTCGCCGTCGCCGGCCCTGCCCACAGGACGTCGCGGCAGCTCGGGGTCAAAGGCTGGGCACCTCAGCCGTGGCCTGCGCAGCCCAGCCCCCCAATGCCATTGCGGCGCTCGCCCAGCCCGTCGCCGCCGTCGCCGTCGCCGGCCCTGCCCACAGCATGTCGCGCAGCTCGGGGTCAAAGGCTGGCACCTCAGCTGTCGCCTGCGCAGCCCAGCCCCCCACTGCCATAAGCAGCGCTCGCCCAGCCCGTCGCCGCCGTCTCTGTCGCCGGCCCTGCCCACAGCACGTCGCGGGAGCTATGGGTCAAAGGCTGGCACCTCAGCCGGCGCCTGCGCAGACCAGCCCCCCGCTGCCATAAGCAGCGCTCGCCCAGCCCGTCGCCGCCGTCTCTGTCGCCGGCCCTGCCCACAGGACGTCGCGGCAGCTCGGGGTCAAAGGCTGGCACCTCAGCCGTGGCCTGCGCAGCCCAGCCCCCAATGCCATTGCGGCGCTCGCCCAGCCCGTCGCCGCTGTCGCCGTCGCCGGCCCTGCCCACAGCATGTCGCGGCAGCTCGGGGTCAAAGGCTGGGCACCTCAGCAGTCGCCTGCGTCCCGAGCGGCGTGCGGCCGGCGTGAGAGGTCGTGGGCCGAGGCTGGCACCTCCGCCTTCAATTTTGCCCCCGCCACCTTCACCACCCGTTGCGGACCCGCTGGCGCTTCTATGCGGTCCGCAGCGGCGTGCGGCCGGCGCTGCACATTGGCGACCGCGACAATGGCGAGCAGGTCAGCAGGGTGGAGGCCGCGCCGCGTGATCCCACCATCCCCACATTGCCATGCCATAAGCAACATAGCGGTCATGACGTAAGCAAGTAGCGGTCTGCCTGGTACTCGCGGCGCGATCCAACTGCCGTGCGCCGACCCCTGCTCCCCGTATATTTTTTGTTGCAGCCTTTTGGCGCTTCCATGCGGTCCCCAGCGGCGTGCGGCCCGCGTGAGAGGTTGTGGGCCGAGGCTGGCACCTCCGCCTTCGCCTTTGCCCCGCCACCTTCACCACCCGTTGCGGACCCACGGCGCTTCGATGCGGTCCGCAGCGGCGTGCGGCCGGCGCTGCACATTGGCGACCACTACAATGGCGAGCAGGTCAGCAGGGTGGAAGGCCAGCGCCGCGTGATCCCACCATCCCCACATTGCCATGCCATACGCAACGTAGCGTCTGACATTGCCCACAGCGGTCTACCTTGCTTGCGCTGCAGACCCCGTGCCCTCGTGTCATCCCTGCACCTGGTACTCGCGGTGTGATCCAACTGCCGTACGCCGACTCCTGCTCCCCGTATATTTTCGTTGCAGCCTTTGGTTTTTGGTAGGACCGCCCTGACCTGGCTCTGGACCCGATGCATCTGCTCTCCGTGCGTGCGTGCGCGCAGGGGCTACCGCGCCGGGCAGCTACGGGGGCGGGGTGGCGGGGCTACTATGACGGCGACTACGTGATGGACGCGGCGAGTACGGCTACCGGGCAGGGCGGCCGCGGGACTTTGGCCCGGCGGCTATCGTGGCGGGACGAGGCGGCGCTACGGCGGCGGGACTACTACGATGACTACGACCGACCCATCAAGCGTCAGCGTACGATGATGAGGGGGACCGCCGTGAGTGGTGGTAGGCCTGATGGGGTCAATCTGAGCCAAACATTGGGCGAGTGGGTCTTTCTCTCTCTCGCTGTCTCTCTTATATACATATTACTATGAGCAGGGCGGCAATAAGCAAATGTGTGTTGCTTGAGGCGATCACCCAACGGGCCCTACCGTATTTCTTGCCGTGTCCTGCCAGGGCCGCCGACCCATGGCCGCTGGCACGACGACGGCCCGACGGCCCCGAGGACCGGCGCTACGGCGGCCACTCCATGTCACCGCCGCCGCGACGGCGACCCGCCTCCCGTCCCGCTCCCCGGTGGTCCGGTCGGTCACCGCCGCGGGCCGGCCCCGGGAGGTGGTGGCATGGCCGCGCCCCCCACGGCCCCGCATCGACTGGCGATCACACTCCCGATCTCCCCGCTCCCGGTCGCGATCTCCTTCGCGTGGCGGCTCACGGTCGCCGCCGCCGCGCGCGGCGGGGCGCGGCGGCGGGCGCGGGTGGCGGCGGCGGACCGCCGTACCGGGCTCCTCCGTTCCCGCTCTCTGGTCATGTATGCAGGCTCGTAGCGCAATGGCTGGTCATGTATGCAGGCTCGTAGCGCAATGGCTGGGTCATGTACGCAGGCTCGGTAGCGCAATGGCTGGGTCATGTACGCAGGCTCGGTAGCGCAATGGCTGGGTCATGTACGCAGGCTCGTAGCGCAATGGCTGGGTCATGTACGCAGGCTCGGTAGCGCAATGGCTGGTCATGTACGCAGGCTCGGTAGCGCAATGGCTGGTCATGTACGCAGGCTCGTAGCGCAATGCTGGGTCATGTACGCAGGCTCGGTAGCGCAATGGCTGGGTCATGTACGCAGGCTCGGTAGCGCAATGGCTGGTCATGTACGCAGGCTCGGTAGCGCAATGGCTGGGTCATGTACGCAGGCTCGTAGCGCAATGGCTGGTCATGTACGCAGGCTCGGTAGCGCAATGGCTGGGTCATGTACGCAGGCTCGTAGGGACTCAGCACGGCCACCATCGGTGGACCCGGACTATACGCTACCCGTGGGCCGTGCATGTATTATTAGTATTGCACGCTGATGGAGTTATGGGCATATGCACGGGCATGTACAGGGATGATACATGACTGTGTGCCTGCGGACGGCAACGGAGCGGAGTGATGCGACGTGCGACGCACGACGCATCGGGCGACGTGCGTGCGCGCCTAAGTCGCGGGACGGGTCACTTACTGTACCATCATCTCCTTGCCATATAAAAATACTGGGATGTGTTATGATTTATGAATGATAAATTTGTAAAAATAACATGAAACGGCTCACCTTTGCATTGTTTCCGTTGAGCAGAAGCGCATCTCCCGGCGGCTAACTTTAGCTCCAGCGCAGGTGGGTAAACGGTCTGTTTGCATTGTCTGTATTTTTGGTTTTCGGGTTCGTCCGGGAACTGCAGTGCGCTCGTGTTTCCGTTGCGTTTTTTGGATTTTGTATTCGTTTCTTGTTTGTTTACAAATCCGTAAATATAGGAATCATGTACGTATTGTAACAAGTGTATTGATATGAATCATTTTGTAGGGTGTAAGATTTTGCTGTTCGGTGGGTCCGGCTCGCGGCTACCGTATGATGGCGCTCGCTCGTTGTTGCAGCAGACGTTATTGCCGTTAATGAATGTAACAATAATAAAATTTATTCCAAGTAATAATTTAACGGAGTGCCTTTGTTCAGTTTTCATCGTCTTTGCTGTTCGCGCGCTCGCGGAGACGCAGCACCACGTGCGTGCACGTGGTGGACACAGCATGCAGCACAGCGCGCACGCAAGTTTAGTTTGCATTT